>QLON01001623.1:0-45966 GCA_003313675.1 Termitomyces heimii | reverse complement strand
GGCGCTTTAAAGGGTGCAGGCCCGCTGGGGGCACTTATCGCGTATATTTTGGTTGGTACAGTGGCCTATTCGTCAGTCTCAATAGAGAACTGTGTTATTAGCCTAAAACTGATGGAAGATGAATTGTTAGGTCACTCTGTTCTATCGCCGAAATGACAACGCATGCCCCCATTTCCGGCACTTTCCCTCATTTCGGTAAGTTTCTCTTCTAACTCTCCGTGGCTTGATGGCACAGCATCACATGGACATAGCTGCTCGATGGGTTGATCCCGCTCTCGGCTTCGCAGTTGGGTGGGTGGGTAGTATTGTACTTTATTGACTCTTTCCTGTTTCTGATGAATGGCACTCAGAACTATTTTTACTCCAATGCGTAAGCCGGCAAGTATTTACACATGCCGCATTGATAACTCCATGATCCTAGAATCTCAACACCTTCTGAGATTTCTGCTGCTGTGCTTCTTGTTTCTTTCTGGGATGACAATGTTCGTCCTCAAATGCTAGATCATATCTTCAGTACTCTGATGTATCATCCGTTTCAGGAACATCACGTCGCTATTTATACTGCTGTATGTATTTCTCGAGGCTCCAGATGTGCAATCACCAAAAGCAAGGTGCTCAGGTCATCATAGTACTGATGATTTCCATCAATATATTTGGTGTAAGGTAAAGGCCAATCACTCTTTGACTTCTACACCATTTGTAAATTCTGTAGATGGTTCGGAGAAGGTGGGCACCACGATGCCACCTTCACTTGCTGTTATAAATTGGATGATAGCCGAATTTGTGTTTTCACTCATCAAAAGTCAGCCATCCATCTTTCAACAAGCTAATTTTCTAATATTCCAAATAGTTAGTCTGATTATCGGTTTGATACTCGCTGGACTCGTCATCGACCTTGGCGGTGGTCCCAATAAGGAACGGATTGGTTTTCGCGTACTAATTTCCATCGCTTTAACCATCACGAAACGCTCACACGCGAGTCTTTCTTTCAGTTTTGGAAACATCCTGGTGCACTATCAGGAGCAGGGCTAGTGTCAAACGTCAACACCGATCGTTTCCTTGGCATACTTAGTGTGCTCATACAAGCAGCCTTCTCTTTCCAGGGAGTAGAACTTGTTGCAATGTAATTTTTCAGTCATCAATCAATAACATGTTTGTCATTTATTTTGTTTTACAGTGCCGCCTTGTGTTAGGCTGTTGTTTGTGATTCGCAATGTGGCGCCACAACTAGACTGAATACGAGATTATATTGAATGTAAGTAATGGTTGGTATGTTAGACATACCTAAATACAAGACGAATAGAACTAAGGAAAACATATCTATGTGCAACTGACTACTGTGGCTCAGTGATCACGTGCATATTGTGACACCCACCCCCTACTTGTAAGGCTCAAGGTGATAACATATGAGAAAAAGTGAGAAGAGGGGAGACCCCTCCTGTTTTGGCCATGTGACTGTTCTAAGTGCTTCTTCAGTCCTGGTGTTGTCTTCTTTGCTTCCCACATGTCCTCTCATTCTCCCTGAAGTCCTGTATCGCCTCCTGGGCATGTGGCAAGTTGTACTCTCTCAGCCATTTGTCCTCACTCTTGTCGTAGCCCTTCCACCAGACCAGGAACTCCCTTACCCCACCCCTCATCATCCTTTCATGTATTATGCACTCGATTTCAACCTCTTTGCCTGTCTCCACCTGCACCGGTGGCAGCAGTTGCTGCTTGCACCCTGGGATTGTGTCAAGCCATGCTGGGACTAGGCACGACATGTGGAAGACATTGTGTATTGACCAGCCATTGGGTAATTCCAGCCAGTACACCATAGTGGAGGCCTTCTGCACTACCATGAATGGGCCAAAATGTTTGAAGTCGAGCTTGTGATTTGGCCTGTCTGAACGTAAGTCTGCATGCTTGAGGTACACGTGGTTGCCCACAGCATAATTAGGGGCTTCCTCTACTCAGGTGTTATAAAAGTGTTTCATGCATTTTGCTGTTAGTTCTAACAGCCTCTTTAGCTCCTGCTGCACTTCACATATGCGGTCCAGGCATTTATTGGCCTTGGGGACGGACTGGGAGTTCACAGGGTCTATGGAGAAGGTCAGGTTATAGGCATACTCTGCATAGAAGGGTGCTATGCCAATAGCCAAGTTGACATGGTTGTTGTACACAAATTTGGCGAACGGCAGCCAGTCCATCCAGTTGTCTTGGTAGTAATCAATGAAGGCTCACAGATATACTTCCAACTCTTGATTTGTGCGCTCAGTTTGACCATTGGTTTGTGGGTGGTGGGCCATTGAGAGTGCCTGCTTGATGCCTAGCCTCTCCCACATCCACTTAATGTAGCATGCAATGAATTGAGGGCCCCAGTCTGAGATCATCTTCTTCAGTGTCCCATGTAGACACCACACCCATTCTATGAATGCATCACACATTGCCACTGCATTGTCCATTGAATGGGCACCCAGGAAATGTGCCCTCTTCATAGATTTGTCACAGATGACTTGAATTGTGTCATGGCCTCATGACACAGGCAGTGGTCCAATGTAATTGGTCAACACATGCTGCCATGGGCCATCAGGAACCTTGAGTGATTGTAGTGGGCCATATGGTCACTGTCTTCATGGTTTGATATGCTGACACATCTCATAGCCCTCCACATAGCACCTGACATATTCTGACATGCATGGCTAGTAGTAGTTCCTCGCAATGAGTGCAAGAATATTTGCTTAACCTGGGTAGCCTGCTGGAATTGAGTCATGGTACAACTGTAGTATCAGCTGTTTCATGTTGTTGTTATCTGGGACATACACCAACCCTCAAAAGTGCACCAAGCCTCCATCCACCATGAAATCCTTCAGCCTTGACTTCACCAACTCTGGTGCCTCCTCCACATGCCACAATGCTTTCAACTTCAGATCATCTGGCAATGCCTCCCTGATCCTCACCAGAATATCCATGTCTGCCAGGATTGTCTGCACTGTTGCCACTTGCTGCACCACCTCTAAGTCTCCACACCTCTCCAATACCACCACTACCCTCCTTGCCTTCTGCTGTCCCAATCTTTCCTCTGTCAACACCTGTTGTTGTGAATTCTTGTGCATTGCTGCCAGCACTTCATGGTCAGGGCATCTGGACAGGCCATCAGGTCCTGCACTCAGTTGACCTGGCTGGTGGTGGATGACAAACACAAAACAGTTGAAGAAGATGCTTCACTGTGCCTGCTGCCTATTGAGGTTATGTGCTGCCATAAAGTATTTGAGGTTTCAGTGGTCTAAAAACATGTTGACTGGGAATGGATTACCCTCCAGGTATAGCCTCCAGACCTCAAATGCATGCACAACTGACAGCAGCTCCTTGTCATGCACATCATAATTTCACTTAGCCAGCTGCAATGCCTTTGAAAAGAAAGCCACTGGCCTTCACTCCCCATCCTCTGCCTCCTGCGACAACACCGCCCCAACTGCAAAGTCTGATGCATCCATCTCCACATGAAAGGCTGCTTCCATATTCAGCATGACCAGTACCAGCGCTCAGACAAAGGCCTGTTTCAGCATGTCAAACACTCATTGCTCCTCTTCATCCCACCATCACACATAGTCCTTCCTCTTCAATCTCTCCAACAATTGTACTATCTCCATGTAGTCCTCTACAAAGCACTGGTAAAAATTGCAAAAGCCTAAGAACTGGTTGATGTGCTGCAAGTTCCTCAGTGTCAGCCATTCTGTAACACCACTGACCTTCATAGAGTTCATTACCACACAGCCTGGGGTGATCTTCAGCCCGAGGTAGTCCACTTCTGTCATATTGAACTGGCACTTCTCTGGTTTCAAGAAGAGGTCAGCCTTCTGTAGTTGCCACAGAACCTCTTGAATGTGGGCCTTATATTGCAATGGGTCCTCAGAGAAGACAATAATATCATTGAAATATAGAACCACATAGATATTGACCAGGTTATGAAAGAGCTCATTGACCATTTGCTGGAAGGCCACTGGCACATTCCAAAGACCAAACTGCATGACTAGGAATTCAAACTGCCCATACCAAGTACAAAATGATGTTTTCCACTTATCTCCAGCCCAGATTCTGACATTATAGTAGCCCCACCTCATGTCTAGCATGGTAAAGACCCTGGCTGCTTTCAGCCTGTCAAGCAGCTTGTTGGTAAGCAGAATCAGGTATGCATTAGACTTGGTGACTGTGTTCAGTGCACAAAAGTTGATGACCAGGTGCAATGAACCATCCTTCTTCATAAAGAAGATGGGAGCCCTATACAGTGCACTGGAAGGTCTGATATAACCTTTTGCCAAATTGTTGTCAATGAACTGCTGCAGCATGCATAGTTCCGCTAGTGATAGCTAATAGAGTTTGCCAAGTGGTGAGACATCTGCACTGTCAATCAAGTCGATACCCAGGTTATATTTGTGATGTTGTAGCAGCCACTCTGAGCAATTCTTGCTAAAGACATCAAGAAAGTCATGCAGCATCTCTGGCACCAGTTCTTCCACTGACTTCTGAACCCCATCCCCTTTCCTCACTACTTGCTCTGCCAGAGATTGGGAGATGCTGCTTGACACTGCCACCCACACCTCCACCAGCACCAGCTGAGGTCCTTCACTGCCTCACACTGACTCCATATCCCAATGCTGTTCTAAGAACACTTCTTCCTCCCCTTCTGCCATATTTAGTGTCTCATCAATCCCTGCACATATTGCCTTTACTGCCGCCTCCTTTGCCTGGTGCAGAAAACATGTCTTCCATGTTCTAGCCAGTTTCAGACCCCAGAAATGCTCCCTTGGCACTGCTCGCCATGCTGATGCCACTTTGTTGCTTTGCAGCAGACAGTTACACTGGCAAAGGTTGGATCTGAAGTGAACTGTTGAGTGACTTCAGTCAATATCTGAATTATGGTTGTGCAGCCAACTTATACCTAGAATCAAATTGTCATTGCCAATGTCCATGACATCAAAAACCAATGTCTCCATGTGATTGCCAACTGTGATCCAGAGGTGGACCTCATTTATAATGAGCCCAGACCTAATCTCTGAGTTGTTGATTGTTCTGAGCTTCATGGGGTGTTTCTTGTGGATCATTGGGATATTCTGCTCCTTGACAAACTGAGGGTGAATAAAGCAACAACTGGTACCTAAATCAACCATTGCACATGTATCAACCAGCATTGGGGCAGACAGAGATGGGCAAGAGATGCCAAGAGTGATTGGGAGTTCAAGGGCTAAATATGGAGACTGTGGCGACCTAGCATATATAATCACTGCATGTGTATAATCTATTATCACAATGCTAGGATCATGTAATGCACTATCATTGATGGGTACAAGTATATGATGGTGGTTAGTTGCGCTTGCTGCGATTATGCAAGGCAACCCTACACAAAACTTGCCTTTGGCTCCCCTTTCATCTTCTCACTTTCCAATGCCTCATGCACCACCACTTTGAGAGATGCCAGCCACAGTGGGCAATTAGCCATAAAGTGCTCAGTCCTGCTGCACTTGAAATACCTCCTCCCCAAGGAGCGGCTTGCCCTATCGACATCTATGGCTTCAGGGTCCTTTGACGCTGGCAGTGGTGCTGCACATGCTGCTGGTGTAACACTAGGTGCTGCCACCTGTAATGCCTTGAATGCACTCACACCATGCCACTATCCCTTATATTTGGCCACAATATCCCCCAACTTGCTTTCCTTGCACAACAAAATGTCCTGGGCTTCCTCTGCCATAGCAAAGTTGGTGTTTACAAGGGCCTCCATAACTGACATGCTCAACTCCTTCCAGAAATGGTTCTTGATGTATTCGCTATTTGTGTCTGCCACCTTGAGCTTTTCTTTTAGTTCAAAGAAGGCTGTACAGTAGTTTGTGATGGACCTGGAGCCCTGTTGCAGCACTGTAATCTGGTTCAGCACATCCTGTGCTAGGTCATGCAGTCCAAATGCCACTCAAATGTTGTCAAGCCATGCTATCCAGCAGAAGTGTCAAGGATTAAGGATTGTTGGCACCCATAGTGATGATGCGAGACCAAGTGAGAGCCAATCCGCTCAGGTATGACTGCACCCACAGGACCTTCTGGCACTCATTATGGAACCTCTCAAACTCAGCCATGGCCTCCACCTGACTTATAAACTAGTTGGTGAGTTGCTTTAATGCCCTGTTGTACTTCTCCAGGGGGCTAATGTTTGGTCTTAATCCAAGGGTGTGCCCACCATGCTCCAGTTCCATAACCTGGCCTGCCAGGATCTCTATAGCACTTTGTATCTCTGTCAGGCTGGCCTGGAATTGCGCCGCTGCCTGGAGCTGTGCATTGAGGTCAACTTGAGGGGCTTGGAAGATCATCTTCATAATACGCTCCTCAGACTGGGTGGGCTCATCAGAGGTAGCCATCTTGAAAAAAAAAATTTAAAGTTCTATTCAAGTATTAGGCTGTTGTTTGTGATTTGCAATGCAGTGCCACAACTAGACTGAATACAAGATTATATTGAATGTAAGTAATGATTGGTATGTTAGACATATCTGAATATGAAATGAATAGAACTAAGGAAAACATATCTACATGCAACTAACTATTGTGGCTCAGTGATCATGTATGTATCATGACACCTTGGAGACTGAAAACCCCCACTGTAACATTAAGAAAGCTATAGGACATGTCTTCTGGCACATCTTTATCTTCTATGTGAGTTCACTCTTTGCAAAGTGAGAATGATCTTAATGGAACCTAGATTCTGGGAATTCTCATCATAGAAATGCTTGTTCCTTATAACAATGATGACCTCCTCACCAGTCAGTTGATCCTTCTCATAAGTTTGCAGAGAAATTCTCAAGTTTTATCATTGCAGGTGCCCAAACCGTGGCTCAGTCACCTTTTGTAATTGCAATTAATAGAGATGGCATCAAAGGTAGGTTTATTGCGATATGTGCACCATATGTTATGGAATTTTTATCTGACACTTTTTCGCAGTTCTTCTGCATATAATTAACACATGCATCTTGACAAGCACATTTTCAGCTGGAAATAGCTTCATCTTCTGCTCATTGCAAATTCTCTATAGTCTTGCTTTGTGAGGCCAGGGCCTAAAATTTCTCATGTATTGTACTAAAGGGGGTCTGTGTAGTGACAGTAACTGCATTGCACTCCTTTTGGACCCCTGCTTGTTTGTTCACCACATTCCTTGCTATACCTGCTTGCTAGAGACTAATTTGATAGATTACTATGCTACAGGTATATAAGTTGTTACTTGACATTGTATAGCAGAGATTCTTCCCAATTGTAGAGCTTACACCCATTCTCTCTTGGGTGAAGACTCTTTCTCTTGTGTGACCTCACTGTGACCTCATGCTGTAGTTACATATTTTGAATGTGACAAAGCTCTAGCTGACTTTTGCTTCATAAAAACTCCACTCACTGTCTGTTGGAAACCCTTGATCTAATCACCCAAGGACACCCATAGTTGTGAGTACCCCAACCACAATTCATTGCTAACAGATGACTTCTAGATACACTTTGAGAACTCAGCCACAAGGGAGGCTCTCGGCCTGCCAATTGAGCCCCACAGCTATCTGCAACACCAGTTCCGTGCAGTGCCTGCTGGCTGCAATTGGGACTGGAGATGCATATACTAAGGATGCTGGTCTAGGATTGCAGCTTGAGACCACCACAAGCATTAACACTGCTGTGATGCCAACTCCCAGAGAGAGGGAAGCTGCTAAACCAGAAATCAATAGAGATGCTGCTCCTAGTGAGGAATATGACATAGACTCTAGTCTCATGAGTTAGGAGCCTGATGGTAATAATCATCAGGAGAGAAATTTTATATCTCCAGAAGTAGATAATAATAATACATTTGACCCAAAGGGTTGAGCTTATGTCAGTTAGACAGCTAATGACACTGACCCAGAGGAAAATGACCTTGCTGACACCACTCAGAAGGATATACTCATAGAAGCACGTGGGAACCTGACAGATGAATAACAAGCTCATATTGACCAATATATGAAAAACATCCATTGCACATTATTCAACCTACCTGGAGACACCTCTCAACCCAAGATTAAGAGCATTGACTCAGGAAATTGGGGTAATATTCAGTTTGATAAAGTGGAAATCGATCCGCAGATTCAACAGGACATTTTCAAAAATTGCAATTTGCAATGCAACATCCTAGACAACCATCCAGAACAACTTGTGCCTAAAGCCCTGGGAGATAAGAAATATTCTGACATCTCTGGGGATGAAGGAAAATAAGTTGATCCTGAAGTTCAGGAATGTAAAATCGATACTATCACACAAAAGGAATTACTTAAATACTTACAAGATCACAAGGATCTGGCAAGAAAACTGGATCATTAGAGGAAGAAAGAAGCCTCAGCTCACTGCAAAAGAAAGGATCAAGCTGGGTCTTTACCTCTTTCTGGTGAACTAGAGGAGCTCATCCATAAAGTAGCTGAAGGATCCACTAAGAAATCCAAGTATAAGCCTTCAATGTCTAAAGCAAGGAGAGTAACAAACCAGTTGGCCTCAACTAAGCCAATCACACAAATCACACCTGACAGTGCACTCAGGCATGCTCTGGGGCAATTAAACAGAAAGCATAGTTACCCCTTGGATGACCTCTTGAGCTCGCCCTTAGACAGCAGTTCAGACTCTGATTATACTACATCGAGCTCAGAAGAAGATGATTACTCATCAGACAACAGCTCTGATTCATTGTCCAGCTTTGTGGGACACCGATATAGTAGCATCCATCACCATTTATAGCATTGCTGTGACCATTGAGCTAAGCATACATTGATTAAACCCACTCCATCAGAAAAGTATGCAGGTTAAACTGATCTGCACATGTTTCATAAGTTTCTAATGCACGGCATGGCATATGTAAAATATGGATACATTGAATGCCACAGATAAGTGATGGTCCTGTCTGAGTTCCTCACTGGGAAGGCATACACCTTCTATACACAGTGTGTGTCTCTGAATCCTGAAAAATGGAGTCTGCAAAAATTCTTCATAGAGCTATTTAACTATTGTTTTCTGATAGATTTTCAAAATCAACAGCATACTAAGCTGCATAACTTTGTGCAGGGCAATAGATCCATTAGAGAATATGTTGCCAACTTAGATAAATTATTCACTATTATCAGCGCTGACAGCAAGTGCATCAGAATTGTAAAGTTTTTCAATGGCTTTCACATCCCCATCTGTAAGGCCCTGCTTTGGGAACACATGAACTCCAAATATACCTCATGGAAATCAATAGTACATGAGGCAGAATATTAGGAAATGGCAGAAAATATTAATATTTGTGAAACCCTGGCATCAGGAGGTTAGTCAAATCATGATCAGGATCAACATAACCAGGAGCAGGGTGATAACAATGGCTGCCAGGGCAAGCAACAACCCACATCCCACATAAGGAATGCTCAGCATCAGGGCAGCAATAAGACCAATAATAACCATCCTGATGATAATTGCCCCTTAGGAGAGCAATAGTCCTATAATCAAAAGAAAGACTCAAATTCTGCTAAGAAGCTCTCATAAAATAGTCAAAACCTCAGCAAGGAAGAGAGAGACAAGTTGAAGGCAAGTGGCAAGTGTTATGTCTGTAAAGAAGACAGATATTTCTCTCATAATTGCCTAAACAAGTCAAGGTTGACATCAAAAAGAAGTAAACCTCCAGAGTTGAGCACCAACAGCATTCAGTTTCAAGAGCACTTTAACTTTGAACAGACTGAGCAATGGTGGATCGACAGCCTTGGAAAAACCACCACTTCTGTCTCTATTAGGATGGTAAAGATAGGATGGATTGGAGAGTTTGCCAATGACCAAGTCTGGGGGCCCATTATAGAAAAGGAATATAACAGTATGTTAGGGGACTCCTCATTTCCTTCCTTCCTTTCTTCTTTCACTTCTTATTCCTTCACTCTCCTATCATTCATTTCTTTACTTCTTCTATCTTCTTTCATAGTGTTGTTTCTATTCTCTTAATACTATCTATTAACACTATTTTCAACCTTTGAGGTGCTCTAGTTCTTTAGCTATCATCCAGACAAGTGTGGACCCTCCAGCACTGCTTCCAGGCTGCTTACATAAGCTGGAGTTTGCCTTTCTGACTTCTAAAGTCTGGAGTTTTCCTGCCTTATTTGCACTGTTATTTGGTTAGTCAATTTTCAAGTTTTTAAGGTTTTGTTATACTGTACAGTTGTTTTCCATGCTTTTTTAAGATTTTGTTATACTGTACAGTTATTTCCCACACTTCAGAAGCCCCAGAAGCATCCAACCTGGCATAGGGAATCCTTAGACTTGTTCTCTTTGGATTTCTCTCTGCCAGGTGAGTAGTTATTATAATATTATCAGTATATCTTTTAATACACTTTGGATCTCCCTCTGCCAGCTGTGTGACTAAGCCATAGCCTCCAGAGGTCACCCTTACAGCAGAACAAGTCTCTACATTTCAGTCTGGGAGCCCTCTTCAGCCTGCTTGAGCCCTCTCTTATCCCTTTAGGTCTCTCCCCCACTAGATTACCCCCTGCTCCTCTGTTGCTTCTATAACTCAACTAGCCCTCTCAAACATTCTCCTGGATGCTTCTGCCCCTCAGGATGATGCCTAGAGTTGCTTGCTTGCTCTGGAGACTCAGGTGCAGATTACTCAAGCTTCCCTCACCCTTTACACTACCAAACTTGCTAAATTATATTAAGTCACAGACACTATCTCCCATTCCCTCCAGGCCCTCTTAAAATGCCTCCCTCTTACTTCTACTCCTCTTCAGACACCTCTAGTTAGGGCTGACACACCTCTAGCTCCTCACCTTGAGGCTTCCTCCTCAGCTCATACTAATATTCCTCATCCAGCACTCCTAAATGCATTTAATGGTAATTAAGCTATGGGTGAGCACTTCTTGCAATCTTGTATCACCTACATCCAGCTCAGTGGTGAAGCCTTCCCCTCTGATGCTCTCAAGATTGCCTGGGTTCTCTCTTATATGAAGTCTGAGTGAGTTTTGATATATGCATTATGAGTTTTTCGACACCCTGGAGGAGTAGAGAGTTTTGGAAGTTGGAGTCAGTTTGAGAAGGAGTTTTGGGCAGAGTTTTTCCCCTTGGACCCTGCTAAAGTAGCAGCTCTTACTCTTTGAGATTCTCATCGATATGGATAGAGAAAGTGAACCTTAGACAAGTGTATTGACTCTTTTAGAGCTCTGGCTGAACAGGCCTCTTATCCTGATAGTCTTTAGCTCTGTCTCACTTTCTAAGATGGCCTTTTTCCTTCTCTCATAGACCATATCAATAGCATGGCTGAGAGATGACCAAATGACACAAGTATTAAGTCTTGGTATTAGGTAGCATGTGATTAATGGCAGCTCATGGAGTTACGATGTAAGCTTCACCATGGAACCACTCTTTATTCCACCTTCTATGCCTCTCCTTCTGTTCATTCTTCTCTTCAGCCTCCCTTTCTCTCTTGTGCTCCACCTCCTGCTTCAGTGCATACAGCATGTTTACTTCCTCCTAGAGTTCCAATGGATATTGATGCCTCTTGTTAATGCTCATCACTTCCTCTCTTCTGCTACTACTGTAGAAAGCCTGGCTACTTTGCTCAATATTGCCCTCAGGAGTTGGAGGTGTGCTATCTTTCAGCTTGAGAGCAGGAAGAGCTCCTTCTCCAGCTTTTGGCTGCTAGAGATGCCCAGGGAAACTCTTCTCCTGACATACAGCCTATACCAAAATCTCTGGATGAGTTCTCAGATTCTGAGGAGGCTGTAGCAGAACTATTGAAAGAGTTTGTTGATCCTGCTAGAGAGGGTTTTCAGTAGAGTGATGGATGAGTTGTATGCCTCTGCTGCTTGGTGCTAACTGGTTTGCATGTCTATCTATAGAATTGTCCAATATATTGCTTCCTATTTGTGATTCTTTGACTGAAACTATAAGCACCCCCTCTGATGTACAAAGTATCCCCTTGGTTAAAGCCTCAGCCCAGACCTCCTCTTCTTCTTCTTCTGCTCAACACCCTTATGTTCCAGCTTGGGAATGATGCCTTTCTTGTCACTATATTGTTGCCTCTATTCCTTTTCTCAACTCTCTGCATCTAAGTGTAGAGATTGAGACAACAGATACTCAGCAGACTTAGAGTGTTGTAGCTCTCCTGGACAGTGGTGCTACTGGGCTCTTTCTGGACACCAACTATGTGGAACAACATCAACTCACTATCCAGCCTCTCTTTTGCCCTATTCTAGTCTACAACATTGATGGTATACTCAATGAAGCTGAATCCATTTGCTCTGTGGTGGATTTAGTTCTTTGTTATCAGATCCACTCTAAGCATGCTATCTTTGCAGTTACCAGCTTAGGAAAGCAGAACATGATACTTGGATTCTCCTGGCTGCATGACCACAATCTAGAGATTGACTGGGCTAAGAGTAAGGTAAATATGAGCTGCTGCCCTTGATGCTGTTCCACATGTGCTCAGAAAGCTAGCAAGGAGTGCAGAGTGTCAGCCCATGAGCATGCTGCAATATGGGCTTGCTGAGTAGGGCACCTTCCTTTTGCTGATCTTGACTTGCTAGATCCTCCCCCCTTAGCATTTCCTTATAGAGAGGCTCTCTATGAGGATATTTAAGGTGTGGTGAGTGAAGCCCAGATGGAAGAGGGATGTGAAGGTGAATTTAGGTGCACTCCTGACCCTGAGTCTCCAGACAAGGCTATTGAGACAGGTAATAGGATCTATGTGACTACCTTACAACCTCCACCAATGGTAGCAGAGATTAGAGTGAGCTAAACCACTTCCCAGTGATTAGCTCAGGCATTTGCTGCTAACTCTGCTCCTAAGTCATTCCAAAATGTAGTTTCTCATCACCTGCAAGACTTTGAAGATGTTTTCTCTAAGGCATCATTTAACTTCTTGCCAGAGCATAAACAGTGGGACCATGCAATTGAGCTCATATCCAATGCTAAGCCCTCTAGCTGCAAGGTCTATCCTCTCTCTCCTAGAGAACAGGATGAGCTTGATGCTTTTTTGCAAGAGAATCTAGACTCTAGTCACATCCACCCTTCAAAGTCTTTTTCATTAAGAAGAAGGATGGATTTCTATGTCTGGTTCAGGACTACTGAGTCCTGAATGTAATAACTGTGAAGAATTGCTATCCCTTACCACTCATCTCAGAGCTTGTTAACAACCTCCAAGATGTGTGCTATTTTACCAAGTTGGATGTCCACTGGGGCTACAACAATGTGCACATCAAGGAAGGTAATGAGTGGAAGGCAGCATTCCAAATAAATTGTAGACTCTTTAAACCTCTAATAATGTTCTTTGGCCTTATTAATAGCCCAGCCACCTTCTAGACTATGATGAATGATATTTTCTGAGACCTCATAGTGGAAAGTGTCGTATGTGTGTATTTTGATGATATCCTCATCTATACCAAGACTTTAGAGGAGCATCATTGGATTATATGCATCATACTGAAACATTTTTGCCAACATCAGCTTTATCTTAAGCCAGAAAAGTGTGAGTTTGAGCAGACTAAGGTTGAATATCTTAGACTGATCATCTCTCATGGAATGGCTGAAATGGACTTCATCAAGGTGGCTGGTGTAGTAGAGTGGCTAGAGCCTAAGAACAAGAAGAAAGTCCAGGCCTTTCTGGGTTTTACCAACTTTTACCAAAGGTTTATTCAGAATTTCTCATGCCATGCCTGGCCCCTCTTTGATCTCACCACTAAGGATACTCCTTAGCACTGGGATGCCATACAGTAGATAGCCTTTAATGCTCTCAAACAGGCAGTTACTTCAAAGCCTGTTCTTCTATTCCCAAATGATGACTCTCCCTTCCATGTGAAAGCTGATAACTCAGATTTTGCTACTGGAGCTATTCTCTCTCAACAGTCAAGAGAGGATAGTAAGTGGCATCCTGTGGCCTTTTATTCCAAAGGTCTCAATGCAGTGGAGTGAAATTATAAGATCTATGATAAAGAGATATTAGCTATTATTTGGTCCTTTGAAGAGTGGCAACATTTCCTTGAAGGTGCCAGGCATAAATTTGAAGTGTAGATTAATCACAAAAACTTAGAGTACTTTTGGACAGCTAAGAAACTCAACCGCTGACAGGCTCAATGGTCCTTGTATTTAGCCAACTTTGACTTCTCTCTGCACCACAAACCTGGACAAAGCATGGGCAAGCCAGATGCACTTTCTAGGTGGGCAGACTATGGCTCAGGAGCTAGTGACAATGACAATATTGTACTCTTAAAGCCAGAACTATTTGCTATCTGTGCTCTGGAAGATGTAGTTGGCCAGAAAAAAGAGGTGAGCATCTTCTGAGACATCTGCCGAGGTAACCAGGAGGGTGCCCAGGAAGATCTAGTAGCCAAGGCTGCTATAGCCTTGCATGCTCAAGAAAAAACTGGAGTGAAGTCTGTTCACACTAATGAATGGTCTCTGGAGAATAGTCTCCTTATTTTTTGGGGGTGCATTTATGTTTCTAACCTGCCTGACCTTCAGAGGTGGATTGTAGAGCAGCATTATGACTTTCGAGTTGCAGGACATCCTGGCAGATGGAAGACACTAGAGCTGGTCTCATGGAATTACTGGTGGCCTCAAATGTCATGGTATATTGGCTCCTACACCTCCACCTGTGACCTTTGCCTTTAGACAAAACTTTGTTGTCAGCCTCCTATGAGACAACTTATTCCCTTGCTCATTCCAGCTGAGTATTAGAGTGTAGCCTTTGTAAACTTCATTGTTGAGTTACTGGACTTTCATGGATATAATGAAATCATGGTAGTGGTGGATCTTTGTGGCAAGTGTACTCATTTTATTTCAATGCACACTACTTGCTCAGCTATGGGTGCTGCTAATCTGTACTGGAAGCATGTCTAGAAACTTCATGGGCTGTCAGATGCTTATATCTCTGACTGTAGACTGCAGTTTGTGGCAGAGTTTACTAGAGAACTATATCACCTCCTCCATGTCAAACTCCACACTTCCACTGCTTACTACCCCCAGTGTAATAGCCAGACCAAGTGTGTCAACTAGGAGCTAGAATAGTATCTTTGGCTTTTCTGCAATGAGTAACAGGATGACTTGGATGACCTATTACCAGAGGCAGAGTTTCAATACAACAACCATGTGCATGCTGCTACCCAGATGTCTCCTTCTCTTCTAAATACTAGTCAACACCCTCAGATAGGATTTGAGCCTCATGGGCAACTTTCAGAGAATGAAGCTATCAATGAGTTTTTAGACCAGATGAAGGCAGCTCAGGAGGAAGCCAAGGCTGCTTTAGCTAAGGCAAAGGATGACATAGCTCACTATTATAATCATGGACAAGCTCCGGCCCCTAAGTATAAGCCAGGAGATTGAATCTATTTAGATGCCTCTGACATTGCTATTACCTGCTCTTCTCAGAAGCTCTCTCATCACCATCTAGAACCCTTTCTCATATTAAGGTAGGTGGGCCCACTAGCCTATCAACTCAAGCTGCCTAGTGGAATGAGTCAACTCCATCCAGTCTTCAATGTGGTGAAACTTTCCCCAGCACCTAAAGATCTAATTCCAGATTGATGCCCACAGCCACCTCCACCTCCAGTTCTAGTTGACAACCAAGAAGAGTATGAAGTGGAACAGATCCTTGACAGCTGACTCTTTAGGAACAAGCTTCAATTCAAGGTCAAGTGGAAGGGCTATAGAATCGAGGACATCTCCTAGAAGCTATAAGAGAATGTCCATGCCCCTATCTTGGTCCAGGAATTCTATTAGCAGCATCTCAATGCTTCTCAAGCAATTAGAGGTCTTTATTCTCTTTCCAAGGTAGACCAGGCCATCCAAAACTACTTCTACCCAGCATATTGAGACACCACACTCTAGAAGGGGGGTGATGTTAGAAGACTCCTCATTTCCTTCCTTCCTTTCTTCTTTCACTTCTTATTCCTTCACTCTCCTGTCATTCATTTCTTTACTTCTTCTATCTTCTCTTATGGTATTGTTTCTATTCTCTTAACACTATCTATTAACATTATTTTCAATCTTTGAGGTGCTCTAGTTCTTTAGCTATCATCCAGACAAGTGTGGACCCTCCAGCACTGCTTCTAGGCTGCTTACATAAGCCGGAGTTTGCCTTTCTGACTTCTAAAGTCTGGAGTTTTCCTGCCTTATTTGCACTATTGTTTGGTTAGTTAATTTTCGAGTTTTTAAGGTTTTGTTGTACTATACAGTTGTTTCCCACACTTCAGAAGCCCCAGAAGTGTCCAACCTGGCATAGGGAATCCCTAGATTTATTTTCCTTGGATCTCCCTCTGCCAGGTAAGTAGTTATTACAATATTGTCAGTACATACTCTAATATACTTTAGATCTCCCTCTACCAGCTGTGTGACTGAGCCATAGCCTCCAGAGGTCACCCTTACACAGTAAGGGTAACACCATACCTGACCTTCAATTGGTGTTGGATTCAGATGAGGGAGCTGAGAAGTTGATTGAGAATGCCAGTGATGATGAGGTAGCTGAAATGTTAGGCAATCTCTTGGAGGACAGCAATCAGAGTGATCTGACCAAGATATTACTAGCACCTTCCAAGAACTTTGAGTTCACATATCCTGCCATGGTAGAAGATGAGGAAGAAAAGATCATACTAATTGAGATGGAGGAAGGGACACAGTGCCACCTCAGACATGTAATGGCTTGGAAGGCTAAAGACTTATTGGAGAGCCTTCAGCCATACCCAGGGAATCCAGCAAACATTCTCTAATCCTGAGAATGAAGGTTTATAGCTTATATCATTAATGAAGAAGAGGTATTAATTCATGACCATATCTTTAATACCTTCTCTGGAATTGAACAGAAGATTCTGAGGAACCTGCACTTTGCTCTTGGAGAATGGTATGCCAATCTGTGCCACTTGCATACTGGCACACCATTCACTAGGCAATCATCATTCTGAACTTGCCTGATGGTGGACCCAGACTGTTGGAATGCTCACCAAGTTTTGACTTCCAGTATACCATACTCTTGAGACAACTGGCAAGAAGACCTGCACTATCATTGGTTTGAAGTAATTAAGGATGGCAAGGTCTACAATGTATACAATTGACATTTGGGTATGAAAGCTCAACTGAATGCAACCCACATTCTCAATCCCAAGTTTAATCTTGTCTCTTGGTACTACAAGGAGGTGTGGATATGCATATGTAAAGTGGAGGGGTCATCCTTCATGGATGAGCTGGGCAACTCCCCAGGTGATGTACTAACTCTTGAATGACTGTTTGACATTGATAAGGGCAGCCACCCAGATAATGTGACTCTAGATATGGGCAACATACCTAATGATTGGTACTTTCATACCCTTAAACTCTTTGGATAATAAATACTCATAGAAATGTTTTTATCCATTCAATGCAACTCATTGTCCATAAAAGACCCCTCTCGGAAAGTACCAAAGCCTCTTGTTATTGTAATAAAGATCAACAGTAAACTAGCTCATGCATTGGTAGACTCAGGATCACTGGAAGACTTTATGTCTAGCACATTAGTTCAACAGCTAAAAATCAGTAAGACTAAGCTTACCTCCCCCATTTCAGTACAACTCACAGTTTAGGGATCTTGGTCTCAAATAAACTTTGGTGCTACTGCCAAGTTTCAGTATCAATTAATCTCTGAAGCACAATACTTTGACATAATCAACCTTTCCAGCTATGATCTCATTCTTGGAACACCATGGTTATTCCAACACCATGTCACTTTTGGGATCAACCCAGCTCAAGTTATGATCAGCTCGAATAGCACACTGCCTCTGGTTGGTGGTGGGGTGATGTGATTGGCTTCTAGGTCAATGAAGCTGTATTAAAAGAGTTTGGATAAGGTTATTGGAGAATTAAGATGCTATGCTGCACCCATCTGTAAATCGGCAAGTGATATGCCACTGCCCCCATTACATATCATTAATTATGAAATAAACTTGATTGATCCTAATAGAATTTATTCATGGAGACTGTTGAGATGTCCAGAAGTGATATGAGCACAATAGGCCAAAAAATGAGATGCATACATCAGGAATGGATGCTGGTGAGTAACAAGCTGTGGAAACATGGTACCAATAATGCTGATCTCAAAGCCTAGCAAAGTGGGAGAGCCAACACAATTTTACACTGTATTCAATCTCTGGGCATGCAATATGAATACTATAAAGCAGTCCTCACCACTACTGGACATCAATGGCATTCTGTATCGAGTCTCAAAGGGGAAGTATTGATCAATCCTGGATAGGAAAGACACATATGAGCAGATACATATTATTCCAGAATATATAGAAAGGACAGCAGTCACTATGCCAGATGGAAATATGGTTAACAACATAATTCAGCAGGGAGATTGTAATGCACCTGCCACATACCAGGCCTTAATGAACTACATATTCTCTCCCTACCTAGGCTGCTTCTTAAATGTCTACCTAGATGATATTATCATCTATTCCAACTCGTTAGAAGAACACATCAGTCATGTTAAACTAGTTGTTGACATTTTACAATGTGAAAAACTATATCTGGGTCAGGACAAGCTGCAATTCCTCTGTGCTGAGTTAAAAGTCCTAGGCTATATTGTCAATGATGAAGGGATCCATATAGACCCTAATAAAGTAGATGCATTGATTAAATGGAAAATGCCAACAAATAGAGACTTGCTGCAGGATTTCCTGGGAGCTACCAGATATTTAGCAGATGATATAGATAGAGTGTGCATTTCAATGGGCATTCTCCACCAGTTAACTGGGGACACCATGCCATTTCAATGGGAATATTCATATTAACATGCATTTGAAGATGTTAAACACCTGGCCTCTTAATGCTGCCTACACTACTGCAAACCACTAGATTATGGAAAATCAGCAGAACCAATTAATATGGTAACTGATGGCTGCATTATAGGGATAGCAGGAATTGTCAGCCAGGAAAATGACTGGCACACAGCTAAAGTTGCTGCCTTCTACTCTGCAAAACTCAACTCAGCCCAGCAGAACTACTCTATGCATGAGATTGAAATGCTTGCTGGTGTTGAAACTATGTTGCATCATCAAGACATCTTACAGAGAGTCCAATTTAGGTGATACATGGACTACAAAGGATTATTGACTCTCCTGGAACAGAAGAGCTTATCTGGTTAACAGGCATAGTGGTTAGAGAAAATTTCAGAATTTAACTTTGAAGTTTTCTATGTGCCTGGAGCTAAAAATATACTTTCAGATGCACCATTGTGCATCTATTCACAAGATGGAGTAGGCACAGTGAAAGCCAGAAGTGAATACACTTATCATGATATAATTAATAACAATACCTTGGGCAACCACCTGATATCTATGCTTCTTCTAATGGGAAAGGAGGGCAAGAGTGAGGGCCTCACAGTGCAATATGATGCACCCAAGGAGCTGGTACAAGGAAGGGACCAGTCCAATGCCCTCAATCACAATCAGGTGCAGATATTGCTAAAAATCATTGGTGATCAAGGCAACAATTGACTGAAGAGTGTGACATCATCAGCCACAAAACTCCTGAGGTGACAAGGGTACAGAGAAAAAGACACTGTACCTGCAAAGATAGGCAGACCAGAAACATCATGAGAATTTGCAGCCTGAATGACAAGAGGTTTTGTACTAAGAGGCCCTTAGTAATGAAAGAAGGGCAAGGGAGCTAAGGAAAAACTCACCATCAGAATCCTAGCACATAAGGCTACTGACAACAATAGTCAGGCTCAGCCAAATAATACTGTACAGTCAGGAATCCCTGAGTTTAAAACTTGGAAAAGGCACTAGACAATGACTTGAGTAATAATGCAAAGCAAATTGTGGATTGTGTCAGAAATACAAACTCAGTAACACTGGATGAGATGCTAGCTGGAGGGTGCAACCCAATCAATCTGTTCACAAGCATCCAGAATAGATATAGTGAGGATCCAGCCTTTGAATATATAGTTAAAAATCCAAAAGATTACAAGAATTTTGAACTGACTAAGGATAACCTCCTATACCTTAGAACAAATAAAAACTAAGTCCTCTGTATACCATCAATTATTGTTGCTGGCCATAGCCTCAGAGAAATCATAATATCAGAAGCTCACACTATGTTAGCATATTTGGGCACATGCAAAACACTAATATACCTCTATAGCCATGTCTGGTAAAAAGGTATGAGTAAGGATGTGCACATCTACTGTGAATCATGCATAGTGTGTTGCCAAAATAAACCAACAAATCAATGACCCTATGGAAATCTGAACCCATTACCTATACCTACCCAGCTCTGGGAGGCTATCAGTATTGACTTTGTGGGACCTTTTCCAGAATTTAAGAATCAGAACACTACTTATGATTAGATAACAGTGATAATAGACCTACTTACCAGTATAATTTATCTAGTATCCAGTAAGACCACATACACAGCCTAAAATGTAGCAGAATTAGTATTTTCTAAGGTATATAAGCATTACAGCCTACTTAAAGCCATAGTGAGTGACTGGAATTTATGGTTTACCAGTATTTTCTAAACTCACTTGAACTCGCTAATTGGAACCCAATTGAAAATGTTGACTGCATATTATCCCAAGACAGATGGAGCCACAAAACACACAAACTAAACCATTACTCAGATGATAAGAATATGTATCAGCATGAGTCATAAGGACTGAGTATCCAAACTGCCTGCAATTAAATTTGCAATCAACTCAGCAAGATCCAACAGCATGGGCTATGCACCTTTCTTCTTGAACACTGGAAGGATGCTCAAAACAATGATATGGGACAACCCCTCAATAAAGGAATTTCTTAATGTCTATATCTTCATGCAATGATTGAAAACTGCTATAATGGCTGCATATGACACCATACTGATGGCCCAAGTAAAGCAGACCAAGAATGCAAATTGCAAGCATTAGCTGGTACCATTTAAACAAGGGGATTTAGCATATGTATTGACAAAAAACATGAGTTTTTCTAAGGAAATGCCATGTAAAATGATACTAAAGTATATGAGGCCTTATTTACTTCTTAAGGATTACAGCAACTTCTCATTCAAGATACAATTACCTATACACATGCTACAACAAGGAATTCACAATATATATCACACATCACTACTATGCATCCACCATCCCAATGATGATAGATGCTTTTCTGGAAGACTGTACTCCCAAGTTGTGGCAGAAACTAAGCCAGATCATGAGAATAAGTGGGCAGTGGATAAGATTATCAGTCATGCTGGCTCAGGAACTAACTTGATATTTAAAGTGCTATGGCACCTAAAAGACAAGATCTGGCTTGCCTATGATCAGGTCTGAGACCTTAATTTACTACAGCCCTATCTTGAGGCATAAAGAGTGGGTGATATTAATGATTTTCTGGCAGGTACTAGAAGCCCTCTATTGGATGACCCCTAAATATTTCTAGGGGCCATACAATTTACCCTATATAAAGCTCCAGTCACTTCCCAACCCATTCTCATCATCCTAGACCTCCTAACTATGTGCTTGACCTTAGCACTCTCTCTTGCCTTGCATCTTTGCTCATTCTTAATGTCTTTCTGGCTCAAGGACCATTACAAGCTTCATCCACTCCTTACTGCCTATCCTAATGGACTTATCCAGCTCACCTCTATTGATCCAAACATTGTGGTCCATCCCCTCCAGCTGCAAGAATACATCTGCTACAATAATGACATTTGGCACTGAAATGTTACCATCAATATTTACATGCCTGCTAGATATGCAGAATTTGCATCAGCTTATAATGTGTCCAAAGGTGATAACCTCTGCAAGTTCACCACCTGGAATGAGACCACTGCATTATACAATATTGACAACTTTGCCATTTCTCCCAGTCTCTTGACATTCCCCTACTATAACTCTTATTACAATGACTTCCATGTTTTTGGTCTCCTTAAGCACAATGGTGACATTGACACCACCTGCTAGGATATGATTAAAGATGCCCTACTCTGTCCTCATTATGAGGCAGTTCGAAATCAAGCCCACATCAAGTCTTACTGCAAGGAAAAGGCATATAAGAAGAGGCATTTCGAAGAAGCATGCCTTCAAGGTTTTACAATCAGCAGTTTGTTCACTCAAGCCAGAAAGAGTCATCACTCCCACAAAGGCAAGAGGTCTCCTTCTTCCACTGATCTCAATGCAGAAGGTGATAATAATAACAACAAACTGATGAACAAGGAGCTCCCCATTGCTTAATCTCTTTTTCCATTTACTTCTTTCTTCAACTTGCTCCCAGTTACTCTGATCTGTGACTCATGCCCAAAATCTATGTCATCACATTCTTCTCAAACAATAATAGAAAAAAAAACATAGCTGGAGTGTCAAGAGTTCAAACCCCAGAGAATACCTTTCATTTATTCAACTTTTTGCCTTATTGAAGCCACAATTCATTTTAGTAGGAATCTGTCACATTGTTCTAGATACCTAGAAGGCATATGTAGCAACAGCAACTGTATTGTGCTCCTTTTGGACCCCTGCTTGTTTATTTACCACATCCCTTGCCATACCTGCTCACTAGAGACTAATTTGATAGATTACTATGCTACAGGTATATAAGTCATTACTTGACATCATGTAGCAGAGATTTTTCTCAATTGCAGAGCTTACACTCATTCTCTCTTGTGTGAAGACTCTTTCTCTCATGTGATCTCACTGTGACCTCATGCTGTGATTACAGTCTGCCTATCTTTGCTGTTCTCTTTGCAGTAGGCATTCAAAGATCCATTGTAAGTATACAATTGATATCATTTTGTATAATTATGTTTCCCATTCCTTGCATTCATAAGCATCTCTAATGGCTCTATGACAGTATTTAGATGAGAAAACATGGATTTGCAGACCTACTTTTTCTTATAGCTTTTGCATCCTTGTAGCTGGTTTGTAAACTTGGTGACAACCACAGAGTTTACCAATTGGTTTTCTATGAATTTGACCTACACTTTCTTCTGTATGTTCTATTTTTTGTGTCATTTTTGCATTGAACTGACTGAGTATGACTCCAAAAACCATGGTATGAAAGCTCAAGGGTGTGATTTGAAGGCAAATGCATACCATAATCTTTTGCAACTCTTTGTCATGTATTAAGGAGTCTTCTGGACCATCTTCTTCATCCTTGTCAATGGATTTGCAGTCTTTTTTGACTTCACTACTTCTAGATTCTTTACTAACTGTCTGTTTCTTTTCTTGGTTCAATGTTGTGTGGCTCAATGACCCATGTTTTTACAGATTTCATAATCCCAATCTTTTTCATATTATATATTGGGTATAAACTTCATAAACATACCAAATTTTGAAAACCTGAAGAGATGGACTTTGATACTGTAAGTTGTATCAGCCTTCTATATTTCTATTTTGATAGCCTAACTATGTAATAGGGTATACCTACTTTGAAAGAGATGAAGAGCCCAGAAATGCCACTCAGAAACATTCTGGAGCATATTGCAAGAATTTTATTTTGATCCTATCTTATGTATATGTCATATGTATTGTACATGATGAATGATGCAATGTTGCCTGTCTTCCTGCAAAACCTTGCCAGATCTATCATAGAGGTCTTCTGCTGTGCATGGCATTTACAATGTTCATGAGACTAATCCTAGTTTGGAATCATCTTCACACATCAATTGGCAAAAAGAATATTCAAGGTACGTCAACATTTACTCATTGTAGATCTTAACATATATATGCTGATTCTCTCATATATGAACTTTTAGATTGGGCAACCTGACCAATGGATTGAAGTCTGAATGTTTTCATCAGACAAATATTAAAAACTACCTATGTATGTAATATTAACCTTCTCAAGTTGCAAGCTTTTGAAACTTCCCTTGCATCCATACACAATACATCTTCAATTGGCATTTTTTGATAACAAGAAGTCTCCAATCAACACCAAGTTGCTCTGATGTGAACAGTGGGTGTGGGGAGCAATTGGCAAGGGGCTTTAAGAGGTTAGAGTAAATACCTGAGTTTTCATTTTCTTCATTGGTGGTGGAGAGTGTGTTACTTATTTGTGACAATGCCTGAGGTGTTGAAGGAGCTTCTCAAGAAAGAGGTCTAGATGATAGGAGACTTAGCTGAGTGTTGTCTTCAACTTCTTTGGTGGTGTGGTCCATTATCTGAGAGGACAGTGCCTTAGACCCAGTAAATAGCAGCACAAGTTTGTCTGTAGCAAAAGGAACTTTTAAAAATTTGCTTAACAAAAAAACATAAAAATTATCCAGTTCAAAAAAATAAACATGCGTTTTATCACCTTGAATGTAGAAATTCTCATCTAGCAGCCATCCACTTTTAAAACAGAGCTGAGTAAGATTGTGTTATCCATAGTTGCACATGACAACTAATTCTCCAGGTTTGAGCATCTGAAAAAGCAGTCAAGATAGGAATAACAGGTTTGAATGGCTGAAAGTCTTGGTTAATGCTAACAAGGATATTAGATGCACTCTATGCTTGCCATTCCTGAACTTATGTGCATCTTGATTGATGAGGAAGATATTTCATGAGACAAGGCATGGAATATCATTATGCATATGTTCTTCTATACCAACCACACTGTACTTTTGGTATGTCTGCATCTTGTGTTTTAGTTTTTGTCTGTATGCTAAACTTGATGATTAGGAAGCATTGGAGAAGTGGTCTGTCAATTTGATCAAACATATATCACTGAGGCACATGCAGATCATCTATGATATTATAAGTATTTAATGCTAATATTTCATGTCCTCCATCATTAATTGTATTTAGTAGAACTTGTATGTCAGAGGCTTGATACATGGGAGTATCAACATGCTAGGCTAATAACCATATGAAAGGTACTTCCTTCAAGCTGTGGAGAAGAAGTACTCTGCAGATCAGGACAGATTGGCATGTATGTCTCTTGGTGTTACCTCAGGACAAGAAACCTGCCCACCTAAACCTCCTACTAAATACTCCAAATCATTGACCATTGCTCATCTTGAAGGGGATCAGTTACTCCAAACTGTCCCTAAAGAGGATCGAGATAAGTTGTCGACTGCTGCCTGTCCTAAAGGGGATCAGTTACCTCAGACTGTTTCTAAAGAAGGCTAGGAGCCAATAAATGTAATATATTCAAAGGATTATTCAGCATGGGAACATGCCCATGAGAGATATAAGCATTGGCTGAATAAGGATAATGCTATGAGGGGGTTAATTTGAAGTGCCATCAAATATACTCAATGTGAATCTATCATCACCCTTGACACTTCAAAAAAAATCTAGGATCACCTTCATCAACATTATGTTAATCAACAGAGTGGGATCAATGTATATTATTACCACCAGCAGCTTTATGGAAAATAGTGGGATGGAAGTTCTTCCTTGACAGACCATCTTAGTTTTTATATGAACATATATTGTTGATTCCTTGATGCTGGTCACTGCATTGATGACAATACTATAATCAATGCTATTCTTTTATTGTTACCTTGTTCTTCTACCTGGGAAGTCATCAAACAGAATTTGCTGTTTCAGGGTGCCTCCTTAACACTTGAAACTGTCACAACCGAATTATTAATAGTCTTTGATCATATTACTTTGGAGGATGCCATGACTAGCAGGACATTGGCATTTACTACAAGAACTGAGCCTGAATTGAGTAGGAGTCAACAGATTCCTAAAATAACAAAAAGAAAGTCAAAACCAAAATGCAAGCTAAAATCCAAAGACATTTGTCATAATTGTGGTGAGAAGGAACACTGGAGTCCAAAATGCCCCAAGCCCAAGAAGGCAAAAAATGCAGGTCAAGTTCAACTTACAATTTTCACTTGTAATTCTGAATCTCATAAAATTGGCCAAGCCATGATGATGACTTCAAAGGACATGCCTACTGGGTTACTTCTCGATAGTGCCACCTCAAGTCATATAGTAGCTGACTAGACTTATTTTGTTGACTACCATAGGATAAGCAATCAGCATATATCTGTTGGAGGATAAAATTGATTACTTATTGAAGATACAGGTGTGATTATGTTTCACACTCACTTGTCTTCTAGTACAAGTGACATTGTCTTACACAATATTCTCCACATTCTCAATCTAGGGGCCAACCTCATTAGTTTGGATTCTTTGCAGCATGAAGAGGTTAGGTTCTATGACTTTCCTTATGGAATTTCATTATCCTGGCAAGGTTAAGAATTTCTTCATGCAAATCTCATTGGCACTCATGGCACACTTTACTGGATCAAAACTATGACCATTGGAATAGTTGACAATCAGGTGGCTTATATTACCAGTGAGTCTACCATGCATCTATGGCACCATCACATTAGTTCACATATTATAAAGACCATGGTGGATCATAATTTAGTCACTGGCATCAAAATAAAGTTACCTCAAGAATTCAATTAGTTATATAGCAGATGTGTTGAAGATAAGGCTACAAGACCACTCTTGCCTGATGTTAGCAATACAAAATATGAAAAAAACAAATTACTCATCATGGACCTCACCAAACTCATGAGTATAGCCACCTGGGATGGAAATCACTATGCAATGGTAATTGTTGAAGCCAGCAAACATTTTTCAACTGGGAGACTCCTCAAAACTAAGGAGGAAGTGGGAGACAATGTGCACAATGTTATAGCTATGTATGAGCATAATGGTGGTTAGTTTGTTAAAATTATCTGAACTGACAATGGCAGTGAATTTGTCAATTCTATAATGTGAAAATTCTGTGCACTTAACAGAATAAAATATCAAACCACAAATCCCTACTGATTACAGCAAAATGGAATTGTGAAATGCACTATAGCCATAATAATGGAAAAGGTTAGAAGCATGCTTCACAGAGCAAAAATGGACTTACAATATTGGGAAGAGGTGTTTCTTTATGCTGTCTATATATGATCAATCACACCAATGTCAGCACTTCAAGGAAAAATTTCACTGATGGAGTGGAATGAACATGTGCCTAATCTGTCCCATCTCTAAATTTTTGGATCATTGGGTTGGGCTCACATTCCAAAGAAAGTTTGACAAGGCAAACTTGAATCTCATGCCATGAGGGTTTGAATGCTTGGGTGGTGGTCAGACAAGACCAAAGGATATAAATTAGAGGACTTAAAAAATGGCAAGTTGATATCCTCAAGGGATGTTAAATTCTATGAAGATAATACTCTAAGTGAATTCACTCATTTTGATTCTGGCTTAACTCAGTCATCTTCTGAAGATGATTGATACAGCAGTTTATCCTGAGTTAGATATGCCAAAGAAAGTTGACATTCCTTCTATAAGCTCTGAATCCAAAGTTGAGACTCAATTACAGGAGCTTCTACTTGTCAATAATGAGGTAAGAGAAGAAACACCAATCAAAGAGTTACAGTACCCTTCAGTGTCACCTTCTCTCTTTTTTACACCCATCATAGGTCCAATTGAAGTACCATTTGTGCCTCAAAAGTTGTTAAAATGGCAAGACTTGCTCCACTGCAAATCTTCTACACATACTAAACAAATTCCAATTCAATATTAGCAAGATTGTAATGATAATGAGAATTTAAGCCATGTGGCTTTTGTCACCATCTTGAACCCTTGCATTGAAGATGCTTTAGCTTCTCCACAGGCTGATGGCTAGCAGAAGGCTATAGAATTTGAATACAATCAGCTTCTCAAAAAATGAATTTTTGAAGAAATCAATGAATTACTCTAGGCAAAAGGGCCATGGGAAGTAAAATTGTACTAAAGGAGAAGTTAGATAAATGCAGCAATCATGTGAAATACAAAGCCAGAATCATAGCTCAAGGTTTTTTGCAAGTCCCTGGTATTGATTATAATGATATATTTTCCTTAATTGCTAAGTTCACAACTTTTCAAGTGTTTTTGACCTTAGCTGCCACCCTTGATTGTGAAATACATCAGATTGATGTTGTGGGTGCATATTTGGAGGAAAATTTTGATGAAGAGATATACATGCATGCTCCAAAGAAAATCAGTAAGGCCAAATACTGGAAATTACTTAAGGCCATTTATAGCCTTAAACAAGCAGGTTGCAAATGGAAGGAGAGGTTACATGATGTTCTTATAACCTTAGGGTTCAAACTCTTGCATGCCAACAACTGCTTATACATACTTCATTTGAAAGGTTAAATCTTGCTCATTGTTGTTGTATATGTTAACAACATGGCAATAGCAGGTAAAGACATTTGCAGGATCACTTTGTTTAAATGGGACATGAACAAGAACTTCAATATCACTGACTTTGGTGAGGTTCATTACATCCTTGGTCTTCAAATCAAATGGGATCAACATAATTAAGTTATCTATTTGAATTAATCAATCTATATTGACTCCATTTTAGAATAATTTGGAATAACTTCTTGCTATTCTGTTTCAATGCCTCTGCAAACTAAACATGACCTTTCTCAACTGCAATGCCTGCACACAGAAGAAGAACATGATAAATATGCTCAATATTGTAATGGGCTAAATTATCTATCCCTGGTTGGCTCATTGCTATATGCCTTGAATTAAACTGGAAGGATCACCTTTGGTAGTGATCCTGGAAAGCGGTAGACTTGGGCATAGCTTTCCGTCAGATTATGCACGAGAAGAAGGTCTTCGTGAGGAGAAAGGGCCGTGTGGCTGCTAGAACAAAGTAAAATGATAGTAATGGTGCATATGTGGAATACACACAGCACATATTAAATATTTTTGCCAAAGGACCTCTGAAGTCTGCACATCTCGGCATGTCCTACAAGCTAAGGATAAAAAGGGTGCAACAAGTTTTGCACTAATGATCTTACATCTCTCCATTTTCTAATTTGTAAATTAGGAGGCTCTGGTTGCCTCCTCCAAAGAATACTAGGCTGATGGGTATTACTCCAGGTGCATCCACAATGGTCCAGAGTTTAATTAAATCAGCTTATAATCAATGAGATCATTGAATAACTAACACATCAAATTCAACTCACCTCCATCTATACTAAATAACTTCAGGATCCCACTGTGGCTGGCAATTGCAATTCATTGATTTGCGGCGTCATATATTTGTGCAGTGACACTATCATTAAACTTAAACACTTCAATGGACTTCAAAGATCTTTGGGTGAACCACTTTGATATATGTCAGCAAGATATCACAAGGTCAAAAAGGAACATACATGCTCTTGTGTTTTGCCTGAGGAACAAGGGATACTAGCCCTCGTATGCTTCCAACACAAAGAGTTCCAACCCTATTATCGGCAGCAGACTCTGAGTCTATGCAAGTCAAAGCAGTGATCTTGCTCCAAGCTGGTTCATGAAGAGTTTGAATGGGGTGAAGTCACTTGTTGAATATATGCGAACATAGCCATCATCACCTGAAACAAAGTGCTCAAAGGAAAAATACCAATCTACAATTCAAAACTCACTACCAATGAAAACAAGAGTAGCATCATGGTTGAAAACAATGGAACTGATCAGGCCCTTACTACCCTTAAGGTCACTATGAAATCGGCACTGGTTAGTCTAAGGGATATCAATGGAATCCTCTCAGCATAGGAATAAGTACCTGTAGAGTGGATATCATGAATGTTAGGTTCTGCTGATTCGGGGGCTTTCCGGGAAAGCAATGCCCTTACAAGGCGGACTTGATCTACGGACACTCGGGTGTCTGGAACTCTGGGGTTAAGGCTCCGGGGTTCAAGATGCAGACAGGGAGGGCAGTCCTGGGGAAATGGAACTTGACTCGGGGGTTTCGGGGTTTTGTGGGGGTTAAGAGTTGGTGGGGGTTGAGTTGGAACCGGAGGTTCTAAGACAAGACCTGGTTAGTAAATTTAGAGTTGCAAAGTGCGTACCAAACTTAAAGCACGCGATTATTCCAGTGTGCCAGTCAAAGCATGCCAGTCAATGCGTACCAGTCAAACAAAAGGCACGCAACAATTCAGGTAATATCAAGACTAACAAATACAGTGGTGGACTACACTATAAGTACTACAGGGTCGGGTCTTGGGGTTCCGGGTGTCTGGGATGGTTTCCGGAAGGCATTGAGTAGCAGGCCAGGACTGTATACTGGGATCACGCATGTGGGGTGCGCGATCAATTGGCGCAGGGGGATCGTGATGCGTGATGGCTGGAAGTGGGTAGCGGAATCCGGCAGTTGATGGTGGTCGCTCCCGGGGTCTGTGAAGTGGGGTTCCCGGGGGGTTGGCTGATGTTGGTTGTGATGCGAGTTAGTGGTGGCATTGGTAGTTGCAGGGGTGGGGCATGTTGTGGAGAGAGTCCCGGGTGAGGTCCTGGGTTTATTCCGGGGGATTCCAGAAAGGGTCATAACAATGAAGAAGGATGAGTAAGTATCCAAAAGGGTCATGCAGAGTTAAATCTTGGCAAAAAAGATTATGTAATGAATCCAGACAAAGGCTTTGTCCTTAAAAAGGCAATAAATGATTGCAGAGATGGATACTTGTATAGAATGATTGTGTGAGGGGTCATAAAATCCAAATCAAGACTTGACAATGGGAGACAATGGGAGACAGGGCATGAGCATGAACAAGTAAAGCACCCCATTCTGTATCACTTGGTCCTGTTCGATGGCAAGTGGATGATGAGAAAGACTTCAATCCAATGCAACAGGTAAACTGTCTTTGATAAAGCTGTCTGTAGTCTATATATCATCAGCCATAGGTATATAGAGCATCTGCATAAACTACCATTGTCATCTTCTTTTTCCACCTCAGGGTCTTCTTCATCATTGACTTAAGCTTTAATGTCTAGAAAATGATTCTGTCAAGTAGTGTATCAGTAATGGCTCCAACCTCAATACTTCAAACATACCTCACGTCTAACCTTCTTCTTTTGATGCACATCATTGCCTTCATTACTATCAAACATACTTTTTCAATTCTTGGTCAAGACACTGAAGGTACTGTTGTTTATAAATTAATTTTTAACTAGTCAAATACATAATCATAATCCAACAGTTGTTGTGGGAGCTATACATTAGACTTTGAATTCAAATGGCGCCTATCTAAGCAACCTTGTAACTTGAGGGTGGGTTTCTGACATTGAAACTGGTCATGTGCCGCTCGGGGACTCCCATTGATCACAAGGGGAAGTTGGACTTCTGTCATATTTTCTGAGGCCAGCCTGTCACCATGTGTAATAAATTGTCATTATCAAGAAACACAAAGTGCAAAAAATGCAGATATATTACTAGGAATAGTGAGAAACAAGGTAGACAGCTAGTTAATTAAGGCGTGCAAGAAGCTGATATTGCAAGCAAATGACAGATTAGATGCAATGTTTCAACACAGAGAAGCATATACATGAATATCAGTATCTGACAGACAACTTCTATTAAGATGGGACTTGACAGATAGGTCTTTAGTGCTCCAAGGATAGGATGAGAAGATGGGATTAGAGAAGCATGTATGAGTGCAGATGATTGCTCTGTTGATGATACTATTACTTCTTGCAAGTAAGTATTTGTTTTCTCTTATTCAAACAATTGTATTAATATACGCATTGCACAGGAAGTGTTCTCCTCTTAATTAACTAGCTGTCTACCTTGTTTCTCACTATTCCTAGTAATATATCTGCATTGCTTGTGCTTTGTGTTATTTCATAATTATATATAAATTAAGAGGCTGAAGTGAACATATGCATGGTGACAGGCTGGCATCAGAAAATATGACTAAGTCCAACTTCCCCTTGTGATCAATGGGAATCCCCAAGTGGCAGCACATGACTAGTTTCAATGTCAGAAACCCGCCCTCAAGTTAAGAGATTGCTTAGATAGGTGCCATTTGAATTCAAAGTCTGATGTATGGCCCCCACAATGACTGTTGGATTATGATTATGTATTTGACTAGTTAGAGATTGACTTTTAATGGATTTTATAAACTACAATATCTTCAGTGTCTTGACCAAGAACTGAAAAAGTATGTCTGATAGTAATGAAGGCAATGATGTGCATCAAAAGAAGAAGGTTAGACGTGAGGTATGTTTGAAGTGTTGAGGTTGGAGCCATTACTGATATACTACTTGACAGAATCATTTTCTAGACATTGAGGCTCAAGTCAATGATGAAGAAGACCCTGAGGTGGAAGAAGAAGATGACAATGGTAGTTTATGCAGACACTCTATATACCTATGGCTGATGATATATAGACTACAGACAGCTTTATCAAAGACAGTTTACCTGTTGCATTGGATCGAAGTCTTTCTCATCATCCACTTGCCATTGAACAAGACCAAGTAGACAGTGATATAGAATGGGGTGCTTTACTCGCTTGTGCTTGTGCCTGCTCTTGCAGTCAACAACTTTTGTCTGGCAGATCACCTCATCAAAGTGTCAGTATACCTTTCGATGGAGTGACATGTCTCTGGAGGGTCACCATAAAGGTATGCCTCCTTTTCTGTTCTCTGTTATTTTTCCATTTCCCTTCTCTTCAGTCAGGATACAAGAAAACTGCTGCATTCATTCTCATGGAAAAGCTCATTTGTTTGCAAAGTGGCATGTGGGATGTAAAATCAATCATCGGCTCCATTTCCCAACCAGGTTGTATAGTGGTTGAAGATCTCAAACTCGAAAATGTATAGGACCTTTGTAGAGGCATTTCCAACATTTACTGGGGGCAGGTTCACTCAATTGACCCATTGGATTGGCCATTATACCTTAAAGAACAGAAGATCTTCACTCCCTTAAGTGGGTCTTGGGTCCAATTAACACAATGGCCATTTGATGGGGACTTGGCCTATGTTGCAGACTATAACAACTTTGGAGCCAAAGTTTATGTTGTGCCCTGTTTGAACAATTGTTTGCAATCACACCTGATGAAGTGGAAATGCATCAATGCTGAATCATCCATTTTAAAATCACATTGACCACATCACCCTGACACAGCTTTACTTGATGTGGCTGAGATCAAGGCAGTCTGGGGAGATTGATCCGTTCACATGCTACCTTCAGGAGAGTGGAAATTTCACGGGCAGACCTATTTAGATGGCTATCTACACTTATTGACCGATGAATTCCAGCCTGAAAAAGCCATTCCAACCTCAGCTGAAATTGCACGTTTCCAGAACTTGTGAATCATACCTGTAGAATGTTTCAAATGCACTTTGCAATCAATGGGTGCTCAGCTGATTGCTGCTGGAAACAATGTCACGATCATGGATAGAGATGCTTGAGGAGTTATTGGTGTCATATATAACATTACGGGAGGGATAGTGACAGTGGATGTAAATGACCAAGATCTACACTTACTTGTACTACTCAAATATCTGCAAAAGAGGATGACTGTTGGAGACCAGGTGATCATAGTATTTGGACAACAAGAGGGTTTCACAGGTTGGGTGACTTCAATTGATGGAAACATGCTTTTAATATATGACCACCATGCTGCATTGCAGGTGCAGAATCTGTTTTCTTGTTTGAACAGTGTTAATTGACTGCTTTGTAGATTGAAGCACCCACAGACTCTGTTAATTTTTATCACAGTCCACTTATCATAGATGCTTGTACAGCTGAAGTGAAAGTGGTGCCACTAGGCTTTCATGATTCATTGATCCAGTGAGTTATGATTATTATTCATGACTCTTCCCTGACAATAAGACCAATAGCCAACCCTTAGAGCTTATAAATACAAAAAATTGGAATCTTCATTTTCTGGGATGTCATGTTTGTGTTATTGGTTCATATCGCCTGAGAAATTATGAGGGAATCATTAAATTGACACTGAGGGGTAATGACATTCTAGTAGAACTTAATGCCACTCTTCATCAGGAACCCCTTCATCTTTGGGATTTGGCCTACCGGTAAGTTGATATCAAGTCTTAATCATATATGTAATGATCCCCTTCAATCATAACCGGAACATGAAACCATTGATCCTTGAAAACGCAGGGGTTGGTTTCAAAGACATCAAGCTGCTGGTCAGTGACCAATTGCCTCCCAATAATTTGCCGCCTAGGTCCAATGTACCTCTGTCCTCAGTTCCTTTGGTACCTTCAACTCCTCTTCCTCCTATATTGAGTGTGTATCTTAGTCCTGCATGGAATCCATCTTCATGAACTCCAAATCCATCTTCCACATTTTGTACATTTTCTCAAAATTGAACAGTCTCATGTGTCTTACAATTTGTCAGCATATTGTGCATGGATGGAAGACAAAAACTTCACTGGAAAAAAGGTTAAAGTGCAATTATTCCATATGAAGCCTATGCTTAACAATCTGGGTTGGAAAAATGGTGATTATGAAGGTAGAAGGAGGTTATGGGTCAGAACAGAAGGCTCTTTTGCATTGGTCCAAGTTAATCATGATAAGCTCCATGTGCCTCCGAAATATGTCACTCCAATGCGACCCTCTGTCCTAGGAGAAAAGGTTATGATTATGGATGGTTTGTTCATGGGTGTATCAGGCAAAGTCTTGGCTCTTGGTAAAGCTCAGGAAGCCAACTGTGTGTTTTCACCAGATGGAGGAGCTGCACCTATAACAACTTCTAGAGATTCAGTTGCAGTAATTGCTTGAATATGTACCAGTAGTTGCCTGTTGACATAAATCATATCATGGAGCACAATGTGAGTAGACTATTTTGATACCTTCATAGTAGGCAATCCCGACACTTGATTCAATGATTCTTCATGATTATGAATCTTTCAAGTTGTCGGACTGACACATATATTGGATATATCTGTTAATAAACTGACATGGTTTGGAGGTAGGCAGGTGAATATTTCCCAATGTGTTAAATTAAATCTGATCTACATTGGCTTTGGCATATTTCAAGGTAAGTGTCCTTGTTCAATGTGGCATATGGGTTTCTGACTTCTCTCTTCTGGGGACTTCCACGGTGTTATATAATCTGACACCATTGGCATCAAAGTCAGGAATACCAGCAGGTCAACAGTGAACTAGATAGACACTTTAATCAACAGATCAGTGAGTATCTTGTGAGTGTTCTGGTTTCCTCTCTGGTGTTTCATGCCTTCATGCAATGATTATATGTCTATCTCCACAATCATGCTTTGGCATTTGATTCAGCTTTTAGGACAAAGACCCCTTTGTCTGGGTTCATTACATAATCTATTTGGGGCCTTCAATTGTTCTTTCATTTCTTTCATTACACACTTGTCCCTTTTCGATATGAGTGTGAGGTAATTAGTGTGTTTGCAAGAAATGAGTGTGTTCATGCATGGGAAACAAAGCATGTGGGTGAGCTATCAAAGCTCTTTTCTTTCTTTCAATATATTGACAAAAGGTTGGAGACATCGACAAAGAGTCAGAGTTCAGAATGTAAATGTGTATGATATCTTCCTTTCATCTCATCTCATCATAAGCATGTTTGATATCTTCCTTTCAGTTTGGTGACATTACTTTTCCCTTACTCAAAGACACTATAAAACAATTTTGACTTCCATGATTAGTCTTCAGCTCCCTGGTATCAACAACAGTGAAACTGTAGCTATGAAACCTGATCCCCCATTTTATATGCTGCTTTTGGTTGCTAATATGAATCGCGATGTTGGTGTTCCTTCACGATTACGGAAGCGTGCCTGAGGCAACGACGACAATATTGTTGCTTTGTGCATCTTTGCTTCTGTTTGCTTTCTTTCCCATCCATTCCAGTAATATATTGACATGATTGGCCCAGAATTCTCGTGCCAATGGCATCAATGGGACTGAAGTCAATGGCAAGATTACCCATCTCCAGCAAAAGCTTGAGGAAAAAGATCTTGAGCTGAATAGGATTAAATACAAATTGAGTGAGACATAAGGCGAAATCAAGACCATTGAAGCAATGTCAGAAGCCAGACAATCTTCTTACAAATGTGCTTTAAAGGCGTGTTGCATCCCACTTGTTATTATGTCTTCTCTCACCATTGTGCATTTTAGGAGCTAGAAATTAGGGAGTCAGAAAAGACCAAAGAAAGAGATGCTGATTTTCAGAAGATGAAGACCAATTTGGACACTCTTGTGCAGGAGAAAGGTGATCTCCTTGTGTTGTTGAAAGGTCACCAGAAAGTATATTCTAGACTGCTTAGCAACTGCATCTCTTTTCATCTCCGCTTTGTAGAATGCAAAGAAAGAGGCCAAGATAATTATGGCTGAGATGATTGCGGCGCAAAAAGCCCATTCCAGAACAGGGAAAGGTACTGCAATCATAATGACAAAGGACTTTGAAAGTCAAGCGGCTGCATTGGCAGCTCTTGAAGCAGAAAGGGATTGCCTATATAAGCAGTTGCAGTCTACACAGACATCTTCAGCCATCCTGTGTGAGGTCAACCATCGATTAGATATTGCCAATGATGAAGTCTCAACAAAGGATAAGATCATTCTTGAGCTGAAGCTTGCTCATGATTATTTACAATCTTCCAATGACCTCTTGAAGGTACGTCTTACAATCTTTCTTTGCAGTTTCCTCTTACCATTGCTATTCAGAACCAAAAAGAAGAAACGACTGAGACACTCAACAAAGCACTTGAAGAGATTGCAAAGAGAGACCATGACATCAAAGTGATTTCTTATAATAGAGATGCTCTCCAACGTGAGCGGACTGTGTTAAATGATGAGAAGGTTGCTCTCCAAGTATGGTATTCTACAATTGTCACAATGTTCTCTTCTCACTGCTGTTTTAAACACTCAAGGCCAATCTTGAAGCTGAGCTCAAGGAAGCAAGAAACAAATTGCAAAGCATGGAATCCCAACTGGACATGATGAGCTGTGAAAAAGATGCCCTCAATGTGAAGCTCGAAGGCCAGCTAAACATCACAAATGCTCTCGTGGCTGATCTCAAAGCTGAACTCACATCTATGAAGGTCAATCATTTCATACTGACTCTATGTTAGAATCTTTTCTCATTGTAGCTTTGCACTTCAGACAGCCCACAAGAGCTTGCTTAAAATAATTGAAGTGAAAGATGTGGAACTAGAAGTAAATAAGTTGAAATTAGACGTGACTGAATCAAGTTGGGTCAAACTTTCCGCCAGGCTCAAACTTGAAGCTGCATCCTTATCAGAGCTTGAAGCTAACTTTAAGGTCACCAATTCAGAGTTGCAAGAAGCACTGGAAGTGATTGACGGCAAAAAAAATGCTCTTGCAACCAGTTTCATCACCAAACTTGCATCTATGAAAATCCATTTAAAGGTATATATTGGTACTTGCTCTATAATCTATCCCTTCTCATTGTGGCTTTTTTTGCTGTTGCTTGAAAGCATGCAAACAAAATGGTGGCCAAGGAGATATTTCAAAAGAATGTTCTCAAGGCTGATCTTAAAGCTGAGCTCAAGGAAGCAAGAAACGAATTGCAAAGCATGGAATCCCAACTGGACATGATGAGCTGTGAAAAAGATGCCCTCAATGTGAAGCTCGAAGGCCAGCTAAACATCACAAATGCTCTCGTGGCTGATCTCAAAGCTGAACTCACATCTATGAAGGTCAATCATTCCATACTAACTCTATGTTAGAATCCCTTCTCATTGTAGCTTTGCACTTTAGACAGCCCACGAGAGCTTGCTTAAAATAATTGAAGTGAAAGATGCAGAACTAGAAGAGAATAAGTTGAAATTAGATGTGACTAAATCAAGTCAGGTCAAACTTTCCGCCAAGCTCAAACTTGAAGCTGCATCCTTATCGGAGCTTGAAGCTAACTTTAAGGTCACCAATTCAGAGTTGCAAGAAGCACTGGAAGTGACTGACAGCAAAAAAAATGCTCTTGTGGCCAGTTTCAATGCCAAACTTGAATCTATGAGACTCAATTTAAAGGTATATAGTTCTATAATATATCCCTTCTCATTGTAACTTTGCATTTCAGGCAGCCAACAAAAACTTGCTTAGAATGACTCTGGAGAAAGACATGGAGCTGCAAGAAAATAAATTGAAACTGGATGAGGTCCAAGCATTACAAGTCGAACTTTCTAACAAACTTGATGCTGAAGCTATGTTATCAGCATGTATTAGGTATGAATTAGAACAGGTGGAGGTATGGCCCCTTTCAATTATTTTTAATCATGCCTATTGAATTAGCTTTTCTAGGCAGCCGCCAATCAGGCTTCTGAGGCAAAGGATAGTATCATTCAAGATCTCACTTCTGAGGTCTTGCAAATCAAAAAGGAAGCTTTGACGAAGCTCTTGTCCAAGGATAATATCATTCACCAGTTACGCAACAAGTTGTCAGCTATGCAAACAAACTCCTCAACTGCCTTGTCATTATCAGCAGTGAGTTTGACCTCATTCTATTGTCATCTGCCCTTTGCTTACACTTGTCATATTTGACAGACACTTCAAGAAAGAGAAAATGAGGTTTGAGAATTAAAGAACATTGGTATTTGTTCTTTCCTTCCAAGCACAATAATAGCTCACCCTGAGAAGGAATTGCACAAGGTGCAGCAGGATAAGGCATCTGTAGAGGACATTCTATCTACAGCCCGTGTCTCGACTACCAAGTACAAAGCTAAAGTGGAGTCAATAGATTCCGAATTGATCAATGCCAGGACTCGACTGGAAGTTGTTGAAGCTGAGAAGATCATTCTCACTGCCAAGCTGGACTTGCTAAAGACAGTACCGGCTCAGTCAGTACTAGCATCTGAGTCGGTCTCAGTATTGCTTCAAGGTCAACAAGAAGTAAGATTGTTATGTCCTTCTCTCTTAACCCATTCTGATCAGCTCTAGGCCCATGATCAAGAAGCCGAGGATGATCATAATGATTTGGAGACACCTGAACCAGACAAGGGCGAGAGCTTCCCCTACTAGGAAGAGCTGGACAACATGAATGTCGACAAAACTGATCCCCTCCCTGCTTGTGGAGCCACCCGAATCGCAGCACCTTCCTCATCTCTTGACTCTCGCATTGTATCGTCTGCCACTCTTGTATCTACCCCTAGAAGGTGTGTGCCACAGCTTCAAAGAGCGCAAGCATGGATTTCCATTGCCCAACTTACTGGAAAACATGTAATTACAATTCTGCCCCATGTGCACATGAACTCCAGCACTCAATCGCAGGACAAATTTATCACCCTTGATCCATATCGTTCTCAGTGACTAATAAGTTCCAGAGCCAAAGAGCTTCCTACTGCCTTGCACATAGAATACCCACAACCATTTCCCTTAACAACTTCTGCCGGCTTGAGTGGTCTTGGACCCAGAAGTACTCCGACACATGGATGTGGTGGTTTCTTGATGTGCGGCTGTGTCTGTAGTGTGCTTTGTGTTCCACGGAGTACCCCTAGCAATGAAGGCGATGGCAGAGTGTCTGGACATGTCACTCCTTAGCATGTACACTTGTCTTCCATCTGGAGTTCACTTAGGGTGTACTTGTGCTTTGTTTGGTAGATGTGTTGATTGACCGAGATGCAGAGATGAGTGAGAAGTTAAGCGGAAATGTGGAACTAAATGAGATAACCTGGCAACTTTGGAGATCTTGCTGCAGAATTTGTCTGATATGCAGAATAAACTGCCTCAGTATCTCGTGGTTGTCTTGCACCCTTGATTTTAAGAATTTGTTATGCGTTTCCTTGAACCACATAATAAAGTGTTGGAATGTTACCCTTTCTGCAATTATTGAAGTTTCCTTGAATGCGAGGATCTCAATTAACTTCATTTGGTGATCTTGATATCAAAGCAAACTTTGGCTAAAAAGGACAATAAGCCAGTTTGATATCACATGCAGGACTACCCGCAATTATCAGTTATCTATCTTGGGCTCTATTCTGCTTTTTTACATGAATGATGGTGAGAAGCTTCAAGTTTGCCAGTGTACTTATGCCAGGTGCAAGGATGAAACAATTTCAGGGACTGAAAGAGGGTATTTGGTCCCTTGTTGCACATGGAAGAAGCACAATGATATAGACTAGACTGCGCAGGTTGTCACCATGGTCAATGCCTCTCAAGAAGCAGCTTTGGCAGCCCATAATGCTGAACTGGCCAATGCAATAGATAATCTTCCAATCAGCAGCCTCACTTTACATCCATCTGCGGTAGAGCCACCTTCTCCTGGAGCAGATACTCAGTTTTCCAGGACAAGAAAACTTATGTTCCTCTTGAAAGACATCGAGAATGCCTTAGGCTCCTTGTGTGCAGAGCTATTGATGATAGGAGTTGTGTCTGCTCAACCAGACAATAAAGCTTTGTTAGACAAGATGATAGCGCTCAGCTGCATCAGGCAGGCAGTGGTCAAAGAAAGAATCAAACTCATTAACCTGGCAGTGTCGAAGATTCCAGCTGTGGTAGAAAGCCACCAAGCAGTTATGGTGGTGTATGATAATGTCTTCTCGCTCCTTGAAGTTACCACCCAGTTGTGGCAGGATGCACTGCAGAAGCGTATTGCAGAACCCTGAGCAGCCACTGGGAGCACATTTGATAGTGGTGAGTTTACCAAAGTACATTCTGTAATACTGTCTACTGATAATTATTGTATGTAGCCCCGCACTTCCTTTCTGGCTTTCTAGGAGTAGCTCCTTTTCTGCAGGCCGTGATTCTCATGATTGCCGTCTGCCACATCATCCTCCGACTCCCTTGTTGGGGTACCTACTGGCTCTTTGAAATGTGCGAAAAAATTCTAAACTTGGTTGTTGAAAAGGTCCCTGCCGCATCATAGGCGTTCTCATTCTTGTTGTCCAGTAAATTCCCTCATGACATTTGTTCAGCGATGAAATCATTGAAGTTAGAAAGGAAGTTGGAGGTTTATGCAGCCTGCCCAGCATGTCACACAATATACCATGTGCTCCCGAAGGGCAGCAAGGGTAAAAAGTACATTGAGGTTGAGGAAGAGGACATCCATAACAGTATTCCTGTATACCCGCAGGACTGCAATGCGAAGCGCCATGGCCACAAATGTAAAGAAGTACTTGTTTGGCCAAAGTTGATTGGAGAGTGAAAATTTTTAATCTTTGTCCCCATGCATCCTTATGTTGTCTTCAACTTTCATGACTGGCTTGCAGAATTGCTTTCGCGCAAGAGATATGAACAAAAGATGGATAAGGCTTGGGAAAAGATGGTTGTTCTGCCAGATGAGAAGATAACCAATATCTTTCAAGGTTCTGCCATCTGGAACTTGAATGGTCCTGATGGTAAAACTCATTTTAGTGTGTGTGGTGGTGACAGTGCTGGGCACTATCTATTCTCACTGGGCATTGATTTTTTCAATCCCCTGGGCAATAAGCAAGCCGGAAAGAAGATATCTGTGGGCATGATCTCTCTTGCATGCCTAAACCTACCAATTGAGGAATGGAACAAACCAGAAAATTTGTTTGTGCAGCTAATTCCTGGCCCACGTGAACCCCCTGTGGAAGTGGATGGTTTGAATTCTTATATGAAACCCATTGTCGATGCTTTCCTCGAACTTTGGACAGGTGTTTTCTTCAACCAGACTGCCAAGTATCTTTATGGGTGTGTCATGCACTATGCTATCATTCTTGTAATTTGTGACTTGATGATGGCGCAAAAAGTGGGAGGCTTTACCACAATAAGTCATGAAAAGTTTTGTTCTCAGTGCAAATGTTCCAGATCACTTCATGGATACAATAATTACAACTATGATTTCTGGGTACCGCACACTGATGCAGAATCCAGGGAGTGAGAAGTACCTCAACGCTTCCTCTCCAGAAGATGCTCAGGATATTGTCGACAATTCAGGTGTTTGATGGACTAAGCTTCTTAGGCTACCATATTACAAACTGTCATTGTTCCTTGTTGTTGATGTCATGCACAATCTGTTCCTTGGCCTGATTAAGGAGCATTTCTGCAGCATCCTTGGCTACAACAAGGGAAAGACAAAGAAAGGTCAAGAGAGGGGAAAGCCTATGAAAGGTCTTGTTGTCAAGATACGTTTCTCAGTGGACAATCCCCAACCAGAGAACAAATCATATGCCAAGGATGTCCACATGCTTGTTAAATGATTATCACAGCCAATGCAATTCAGTGAACAGGGATAAGAATATGAGGACACAGTTAAAAAATGGTCCAAATCCAGTTTGCCAGCTTTGTGGTGTGTTGCAAAAGGATTAGATGGCTGTGAAACATTTCCTCGCCCTACGAGATTTACTAGAGAGTATTGTGCCCAAGCTATTGTCACCTGGGTAGGACAGCTCAATTTATTCATTTATTTGCACAGCTAATTAGCCTGAATAGCAATCGAAACAAGCTGCAAATGACAAGATTTGGTAACCTGGGAGTGTTTTCACAGATGAAGAGATGAAAACAATTGTGGATGATCTAGAATTTGTTGTAAAGCCTTCATGGATGCCTTTGGTCCTTCTTTCCTCCGGATTGAAGCTCAAAGCAGATGAGTGGCGAACTTTAGGCTGTTTGAATTTACCACTGTTGTTGATATGTTTCTAGTCCAAGCACCTTAAACAAGACCAATTAGACTTTCTGCAACTTACCATGTCACTTATGTCAGCAGTTTTGCTTGCCACCTCTCGAGTTACTAGCAATGAGCACTGCACCCACTATCTCAAGTTCATGATGGAATATTGAAAAGGGCTACAGCGACTGTTTTCACTCTACGACTGCCTTCCCAACCATCATGTTGCATTTCACATTCCAGAGTTCATCAAACTCTTTAGTCCTGTTCATAGGTGGTGGGCCTTCCCATTTGAGCATGCAATCAGTCAATTACAGCATTTGTCAACAAATTACAAGAAGTGTGAGTTTCCTCCCAACTCTCTCGGTTGTCAGTATATACATTGACCAAGAGATCAGATGAGTATGAGGAGACTATGTTATGATCCTGGCACAAATTTTCCAATTTAAGAGGTCTCTTTTTCAAGCAAAGCTGCCCAGAGGTCATGAAAGATTGCCTATCATTATTTGAGACTCTTGTTTGACCCCAAACCCATGGCATCCTTGCAGTCAAACAAGGTGAAGCAATGATGTTTTCTGATTCAGATGAGCAGGAGACTTTCAATGAATCCTCATTAGAAGTCAAAGGTAAATTTGTTGCCCTCCCCCCTCATTTTGCAGATGCCTTCAGAAGGGCTTGACCAGATCATGTCATTCCATCCCATGTGCTCATGCGATCTCATGTTCACCGTAAAGGTCTTTCATACACGATGGAATCAAGGCATCATGGCAACAGCTCTGTAATATTATGGAGTATTCCTGCTCCATTCATCATCGAGCAGATAATTGAGTTTCCAGAGACGGGCTTGACTATCACTTCTGTAGGCCAGGTCAAGCCGCAGATGCAAGGAACTTGGATTGTCAGACTGCATCATCTGCCTTCAGATATTGTCCATGATCCATATGCAGCGTGGCCTGAACTTGGAGCGAGTGTGTGGAGTGCCTGTACGGATATGCAACTCAAGGCTGCAATGGTTTCTAATATTAAAGTACATTGTGCACGAATGGAATGGGATGAATATATCACAGTTGTGTCAATGAGGCACATAAGTGTCTCAAGCATTTCTGTTTTTTTTATGGAGTGTACTTATTGCAAACTTAGTTTTTACCTTGACAAGTGGCGCAAGCTTTGTATACAATCTATTTAATGCCTTGTAGCTTTGTGTATCTGAGGCAATCACTATATTTCTGCTGTGGGTGGAGTATATATTCATCTGGAATATCTGCGGAGCTGGAGTTGCTTGTTATCTCACATTGACTCACTATGCGCCTGCAGACAAAGAATTTGAATTGCTCCCAACTCATTCATTCAACAAAGGTGCATATGGAAGTGATGTGGAACATTTGTGACTGTGATCAAAAAACCCTTTGTTTTATTTTCTCAAAGAAAAGAGTTTCCATAAATGCTATAGGACTCTATATATTCTGCTCTTAATCTCTAGTGCCAATGACGCTTTGGTTGGGTGCATGGATGCTGAGAGAGGGCATTTGGACACTCTCTGGGGGTCCTGACCATTGACGGGTTGGCAAGAGGGAAGGGATAATTCTTCCTCAACAGCAGGAAAGGTAGGGCCTTGAGGGGGAAGAACAGAGTGGATATATGGGTAGGTGACTTCAACAGACACCACCCAATGTGGGATAGCCCAAGGAAAAGTTCCCTGTTCACAAGCAATCTTGACATAGCTGACATGCTCATAAGCTTACTCACTCAACACAGAAAGGTAATGTTATTAAGTGCAGGGATGGCAACGCTCAAAGCCAAAAACACTAAGAATGAACACGACCAGATGACGTATTTGTTTCTAACACCATCTTCAACAACATCAACAGAGAGGGGAGAAGGAAGGAGTAAGTGAAGGGCAGTCCCAAGCACGATTGATGCTGAATGAAGTGCCAATGACGCTTTGTTCTGGTGCATCAACACTGAGAGAGGGCATTTGGACACTCTCTGGGGGTCCTGGCCATCGATGAATTGGCAGGAGGGAGGGGAGGAGGAAGGGGTGCATGAGGCAGCCCCCAGCACAAACAATGCCAAATGAAGCACCAACAATGCTTCGTTCTGGTGCATCAACACTGAGAGAGGGCATTTGGGCACTCTCTGGGGGTCCTGAGTGGTGACAAGCTGGCAGGAAGGAGGGGAGGAGAAAAGAGTAGGTAAAGGGCAGTCCCAAGCACAATTGACACCAAATGAAGCACAAACAAACAATGCTTTATTCTGGTGCATCGACACTGAGAGAGGGCATTTGGATGCTCTCTGGGGGGTCCTGAGGGAGGAGCAGGGCAATGGGCAGACAACTTAGCAATGCAAGAATATACCCAGATTTTTTTCTTATAAGCTCACTCTCATGAGAACATCCTCCATTTCTCTCTCTTCACTTGACCGCCACCATCACCTTATGTCTTACATGTCCATAGGCTCTGTCCTATCCAAAGTCTTTCCTGCCGAGGCATGCTCTACAACAATGAATGACCTGTGGCCTTATTCCTTCCAAATCTTGCTTATGGTATGTGGGGTTTCTTGTAATTTGTCTTAGTCCTGTTCTTCTTGTAATGTCATAGGCATTCTCATTGGGAGCATTGGTTCTATCTTTGAATAATCTATTGCCAATGTTTACACAATGTTTTGTAGCCCAATCATAGGTGCCCTGGCAATACCTCAGGACAATTTTATTCCCAATGGGTTTGCCATGTATACAGTCTGGTTATGCATTGTGTCAATGGTTATTTCAGCAATTTTGGCCTTTGTCTACATTGTAATGTATACCTTTGATGTGAGTTTCACACTCTCATTCCAGAAGCCCTGTTATTGAGTTCCTTACTCAATTAGGTCTCTGAAGTCTCAAAAATCATCATTTTGTTCATAGCTATGTCTATGACCTTGGCCTTTTGCTCTGGATGCATTGCCATTTTGTCTATCATCATTTCTTTGCAACCCTATGTTGTGATTCCCTTTATCATCGTCTTCCCACTAGCAATTGTATTTACTTTTGTTTGCTGTTTATTTTTTTCTGACTGAATGCCTTACAATGTACAATCTCATTTCTTGTATTCCATTATGTCATTTTACTTGTTCTTTTTTTGATTTAAATGTAAATTTTAATGAGTGTGTCACATTGTATGATCATCAAAGAACCCGATGAGCAGTGTTGACGAGTGTGTTGCATATCATATGATACGCAATGCGCTCGTCAATGCAATAGGTGTTTCTAATCTGTGTTTCTACAGAAATACTCAAAGATTATCTAATCTATGTTTCCCGAGGAACATTTAAGGTTTTTCTAATATGTTTTTTGTGAGAGAAACAAAGAATTTTCCCTTGAAAACACTTGAAAGAAATACAACAAGTGTTCACAAAGAAACTCAATAATGTAAACATCATTTTCTTCTTGAGAAAAACACTAGAAACATGATTAATTTTAATTATCTGTATCTCAGGAATAATCGAACGAAAAATTTTTCCTTTATCTAAGGGAAATCATTGAGAAACTTTAACTTTTTTTTTTCTGTTTTTTGAAATAGATTTTATGTAATACTTGAGAAAAACAATTTAGAAATTACATAACGTGTTTCTAACAGGTTTTTCTCAAGAAACCCCAAGGATTTCCCGAAGTGAATGATGACCTGTTGATGCAATTTAGACTACATCGCGAAACTGGTAAGCAAATTTCTATTTTGATCG
>QLON01001621.1:0-39097 GCA_003313675.1 Termitomyces heimii | reverse complement strand
TGGTTAAATATGTTTGGCTCATTTCCAGGAAGAGCTGTGGCTTTGTGATAGATGTTATATTGTAACACAAATGAATGAATGCAATACAGGACTAAGAGGCAGGGGTAGTGTAACTAAAATACTCTATGCCGTTCTGTAGTAATGATATCGTTGTTGTCGGTGTGCTGTTACTGTATTTTTTGGTATTGGAACTTTTTTCGCAGATTTTTGTAGGCGTTTGTGATAGTGTAACACTAGGCTGCTAAAATCAGATGTCGCGTCACACGGGAATAGAGTCTCGCAAGTGAACTGAAGTAAGTCCCGTAATGCGAAAGATACCCCTACGTGAACAGGAGGGAGTCCTTATATACATGGGGGGGCAAAAGATTAGGACAGAGATACCAAAGGAGTGGGGAGCGGGCAGGAAGTAAACAGTAGGTGCGTGGGGCGTGACAGGTTCCTGACATATGCCCTCCAGACGAGCCTGTCATTCAAAGTGGCGCGTCTATAATTAGGAATGAAATATTTAAGAAAAGTTAGATTTCAGAGAGTGGGGAGATATAAGAAAGGGTGAGGCTACATCATGAAGGCGTCAATAAACTCGCCCTCCAATGCCCCTTCGACCGATGCGGCATTAAGGGTGAGGTCATTAGCGGGAAAGAGGGTGGTTGGCGAGATGTAAGAGGGGGAGGTGCGAAAGGCTCTGGAGGCAGGATGGACCCTTGATGTTCCATCTGCAGTCTTCGGATGAACAGGTCCTCCAGGTCCTCCTCGAGTTCCTGGTTCTCATACTCAATTCGAGCTTGCTTGGCCGTGGCGCGTCCCCCTTTGCGGTGCTGGAAATATGTGTTCCGGCGATGTATGGGCATTCACGAGTGAAAATGGAGGCGAGGGGCAATCTGGGCCCAGGAGTCATCCACAGCTTGTTGCAGACATGGTATTTAGCCATATTTGGCCATGCGCCATTTGTACTGGTTGGTGAATGCATGGTAGCCGAGCGGGAGTTTAGACGAATGCTTGCCCTCAGGAGTAGCACGGACCTGGGAAAGAGTACTTTACGGTCGTCACAATCAGGTGTCGTCCGACTTTTCCGGGGTAGCTTAAGCTGGGCAGAAGATATCAATAGGACAAGGAAAACTTCCAAAGAAAACATGCAGCTCTTCTATACTGAATCTTACCCATGACACATTGGGTTGAAAGCTTACCGGCACAAGCCACGCTGTGGGTCCCGGTCTCGTGCTTGAGGGTTATCCTACGGCAATCACCCGCCAGTAGAAAATAGGTAGTCCAGAACACTCCTTTCTGTGTTGGCAGTTGACTTCCTTCCTGTATCGAAAAAATTATAGGAGCATATCAAGGTACAATCGATGTTCTCCGTAGATCAAGGTAGAAGCGTTGCACTTATGATGTCTTTCTGCCGATCGAATCCCAGGGATATGTCGTGAGTACGCATCCACAATGGTTAGAGTTAATTTCAGGTCAAACATTTAGTACCCAGTTGGACGGACTAGCTCCCCAAAACGCACCTGGTATCACGGATCGTCTTAAGATACGGGAACGATTTATTTATGCAATGCATTCAGCGAAAAGCCTGGGTGGGATCAACGTATTTATACTACGACATGAATTCACAACAGCGCCCATGAGGACCTGCCAGACATTAAGTTTGGACGGATAACATCACGCCCGGACTTGTGTTTCAGTAGGTGATGACAAACCACACTCAAGCTCCCCCGCCTTTGCCAAGAAATATTAAACACGCAATGTTCCTGACCGTAAGAACAATCATCCAGATTCTCCATTTCTATGTATACATACAAAAACTTTACAATCTGATCAAAATCCGGCCTGAGCAGCTGCTCGTTCTGCAACAGAGCCTCGGGGTTCCCACATCTTGATATGTGGACTACTATCCTTCTTCCCATGGACTGCATCCCCATCCACACCCCATGCACCTCCCCCCGGCGTCTCGATGACCAAGCGGTCTCCCTTCCCCATGTACACCGTGGCCTTCCCGCCGATATTAATCTCACGACTGGGAATAGTGCTATATCGTACATGTGGGTCGAGGTCACCGTCCTCTGTACGCAACTGTTTGACCCAGGTGTTCCGGCCCAACGCACCCGGACCTCCACCTTCCATGCCATATGGCTGCCGTGTACGTCTCTAAATCAATGAAATTGATGAACCATATGACCTCCTTGCTACCCCACCCCACGAATGTCGCGGGATGGAACCTGACATACCTCAGAGAGAATAGACACCTGCATCGGCTCCAAGAACTCAATGTCACGGATGACACCTTCGCCGCCGTGCCATTTTCCCAACCCGGCAGAACCGTGGCGCAGGCCGAATTGGTGGAGCATCACGGGGTAGCGCCGCTCGAGAATTTCAACGTCTCCAATACGGGTGTTGGTAATATGCGTATGGACGCCGTCGGTTCCATGCCATCCTGGCCCGGCGCCAGAACCCCCGGCAATTGTCTACATGCGGTATGAGCTCCAAGGGGCAGAGCGGAAGTTGGATAAAGACTCAGACATACCTCGTAGTAGCCCCACCCAGCAACAGCTTTGCCGTCTTTGTCTTTACCCCCAGTACCGAATGTTAAGTTGCTAACGCGATATTAATGATAAGAGATGATATGATGGAAGCTTTTCCTTACTTGGTACATCCTTGACTTGCCGCGGCAGCATGGAATGCTTTAAGAACAACATCGACAATCCGCTGGGATGTAAGAACATTACCACCACACACAGCAGCCGTGCGTGACGGTGAAAGAAGAGACCTCTGAGGAATTTTGACTACACTTCTTATCAGTTTCACTCACGCCTTACGAAGATGAATGTAAGCGTACTTTCCAACGGTACCAAACATCCTGCATTCAATGGGATGTCAAGATCAAGCATTGCTCGCATGCAATAGATGACAGCGGAGTGAACAACAGAAATTGGGGCATTAAGATTTCCTCGTATTTCATATCCCGTACCCTCAAAATCAAGAACAGCAGAGCCCTTGGTCTCATTAATTTCGGCTCGAAGGCAAATCTGTAAGAATCGCAGGGTCTACCAATGGACTTTGTTCTGAAAGTGAGAAATGGACATACAGGAGAACCATCATCCAAATAGTCCACTGCCTCCAGCACATTGGTGCCTGCACGTTTGGCTACATCTCGTAGCAGGTTTCTGACAGACATTTCGGCGTTGGCGCGGATGTGAAACATGTATTCCTGCACAGTGGCAAGGCCGTAGTCCTCAACAACTAAAGCAACAAATGGGTTTAGTTCGTGGTCATACTCGGGGGCTTCCCGTTAAACGTACTTGCATGGATTAGCTGTATACCCTTGTGATTGGCAGCGATTTGCTGAGGGATTGGTCAATACCTACTCATCTGCAATGTTAGGTTTAACAGACACATACTGCCTTAAGGTCACTTTCAACGTCACGAATATTTCTGCACCCAGAACTACCTGGATACCGACTGGGTTTATCAACCATGTACTCCACCAAACCATCGCGGTTGAATACACCTCCGTCGACGATCTTAAAGCTTTCAATCTCAGCACCTTCCTCAAAAATGCTGACAGAAGTGGGTGGCATCGAACCGGGCAGAATCCCACCAATATCTGCATGATGTCCACGCGATGCAGTGAAGAAAATAATTTCCTTCGTGTTGGAGTCAAATACCGGCGTTATTATCGTAATATCTGGAAGATGGCTATAATCGGCGTTCAACTGGAATTTGACGATGAAACAATAGATCGAGACTCACGAGCCACCAGCATGGGGTGAGTTTGTCATTAACACATCACCTTCTTTCAAAGTATTTGCATGTAGTTTCATTTGGTATTTGACGGCGCTACATTGAATTGCAATCGAATCAGCGAGAACGAGATGTAGAGATAAACTGACAAGCTCATAGATCCTAGGTGGATAGGTATGAATGGCGCATTCGCCACCAAATCTCCATCAGGGGCAAACAGGGCACAAGAAAAGTCCAGGCGCTCCTTGATATTGGTACTGATGGAAGTTTGTTGGAGTGAACGACCCATGGCCTCGGCTACACTCATGAAACGGTTTGCGAAGAGAGTAAGAAGGATTGGATCTGGCCCATTAGAAGGGGCTTTCGCGGAAGAAGGGTTTACTTTCTCTAGCATAGCGGATGACCAAATGAGATCCTGGCTGCGTTTACGTCTCGATAGTTGAGATTTATAAGGATTCCGTTCGATTTCCGGGCTCGGGGTCTTTAATAAACGGTTCTTAGAGTATTTGATTTGATTTCAAGAGCACAGAACTTCGAGACTTCTGCAAGACACAGCTGAAAGACGCGATATTCTAGGAACGACGATGCAGGAAGAAGGAAAGTCGAGGAGCAGAGAGGGCCGGCCCGATGAGGCCGGAGCAAACGTCACGTTCTTCTGAGGAACTGGTGACAACTTCGACTGCGCCAAAAGTTTGGAAAAGTTTCTATACGAATTTCTTACTCTAAAGGTACGCAATCGTTCACTTTACTCCTCTCTTTTTGTATAAACATGGCTATTAAACACTGATCGTCATTGGCTCACCAGGTGCTTTTTTCCAGTTCACAAAACATGGCGGTAGAAACTCTCACGGAGTACATTGCATCTCAGGACGAACTACTCCAGGAGGCAGCGCTAGCCCTACCACACGAGTTTTCAAAATGCACTTACTCATTGGGCTACATCAGGTCGGTACCTATTATGTCCTCGATCATGACCATTACCCATGAACTAAGCTCAATGAACAAGACAAGCAGTGTATCTCTGTCTAACTTGCTCAGTGGAGCGAGGCATTTGCTCGGCCTGCTCTATTGCTTGCCACACTGACCATGAGCAAGTTGAGTTGTAAGCTTCAGGATGTCATCTAATCTCAAGTTTCGCCCGACCAATTACTTACTCAGATTTCCGAAACGTAATTTTCGTTGTGATTGTCCGACTACCTCGATTGCACATTCCTGCACTCTACACAAGACTTTAGAAGAGAACAACGCGCAAAACACATACGGTCCGAATTTCAAGGCCCAGTTTTGTCGGTGCGGTCGGTCGTATGATGCGAAAACAGAACAGGAGACAATGATCCAATGCTTAATCTGTGAAGTTCGTGCTAGTTCGGTTTGCTAAATAAGCTACTGATCGAATGGTCACTCCAGGATTGGTTCCATGAATCATGTTGTAACCTTCGGCAAAGACCAACTTCCAGAAAGTCCTCTCCAGAGCCTCACTTGCAGGAAGAAACCCATGAGAGACAACACGATGATGCCCAATCTGAAATGTCTTCAGACCTCCCGCCGGGCCTCATATCTGGTACTGAATACGACTCTTTCATTTGTGGTCCATGCGCTTCCAGGAATAAGACACTCGTGAGATGGGCAGGCACACCAGGGTTTACTATGGTTGTAAGAGATACTCCCGCCGAACCGTGGAGGTGCCTTCTGGATAAGCCGTCCGCAACAGAGGATCCCGATCCCATAAGCATTACATACACAAACACCGCCGATGAGCCGACTGTCGGAAGCAAGCGACCGCTTTCGCCCTCAAACGCAGACTGTTCGGACGCAAAGCGGCTGCGAGGAAGCTTTCAGATCCCTGTACCTTCCAGCACCTACTGCCTCGCGCCGGATTCTAATATCATAGCACAAAAAATCTATCAACAACTTGATGCACCTGGAACCGCTTCCTTGGGTACGGGGGATCTCTTTCTTTCTGGAGGTTTCCGAGATAAGTGGTGCCGTTGTTCTTCTGTGGGTTGATTTGCTCCTTTCGTCAAGGTTCTTGTGTGGTAATTTTAACATATTGCGTCCGTTTTCAGTGCCTCCCTCCCCTCGAGGCGATGCCATGCCTTCTTGTGGAAGAGGAGACCTATGAGCCTCCTGAAGACCCTGAATCAGGTGTGTATAATCCCGGCAGTTGTAACTTTGAGGGGTTTGCCACGGTGATCGGACTCCGATTTCTCCGCACACATCTCATTCTGGTCCGCTACTAATGATTATGATTGTCCTTAGGCATTTCTCTGGAAGAACTCGGGATGCGAGCTCTCGAACGTTTGCCGCGTGATAAGGCGATTGATGGTATTCATGCATTTAATGGGATGCGGTTAGGCTCCAGCACTTCTTGCAATCTTGATCCTTTGCCTGATTTGTATCCAATACAGGGATGACCTGGTTAAGTATCTCCGACCCTTTGCACAGCAAGGCAAAGTAGTCAGCGAGAACGATGTCAGGGATTTTTTTGCATCACTCACTGAGGCTGCGAAGAAGAGCCGCAAGTGAGATTTGAAAGTGGAGTGTTTCTGTTTTTACATCATATGCGGCAGTATCCGGCAGAAAGCCGTCTTGGTGTTCTAACATCCGGAGGGAACTTATCGAAGCGTCGGATACTCTGCACACCGAGGAGTCGTAATCCTTGACTTTCTACCTACATGGTCGTTTTCTTTCCGAACAAGGATAATCAGAGCCTTATTCGTGCCGTTTCTTCGCAGCAATACTCGATTATCAATAATTCACCTAGATTTAATTGAATCTCGTCATGTATTATACTTCTTCACTAGCGCCCGCCTCATCGTTTAAGCCAGTTTAAGCCATCCCAAGTCTAAAATTCGAGTCATAGTGAGTCAGGATAACTCATCATCTAGAACGGCCACATCCAAGATCGATTGCGCCGCTGCTCGCTATTTAGCACTGCGCCTTGTCAATCCCGGCCGAGTCGGACGTCCTTCTTTCACGATCACCTCCATGCCTGTGAAGTCGTCGAGGAGGTTTGCAGCGTTTCTTTTGGCTGTCTCCGAAAAACGCATACCTTATGCAGCTCCATTCATGTACATATGACATGGGCCGACATGGGCCTAAATGATAATCAGCCTCCGAGCCAACTTGGGTAATTTCCCTAATTCGTACTGAATTTCAACTTGCGGCCATCCTAACGACATTTTCTTTGCCGAACCGCTTATAGTGCGAACATTTAGTAGCCACCTTGTGGTGGATTGTAACGTAAGGTCATTTCGAGCAGCCTTGCATTTGATTTTAGCATCTTTGAGTAATACACTATTCTGGAACATACTTTGAGTTTGGAGGAAACTACTTGCGGCATAATAGATGCCAGTGTTTGTACAGGTATGACATGCGTCGACGATTGTACTTAGCCGGCCAGACCGTCAAATATGAAGCCTTTGGAGATGTAAATGTTTAGATCATGTGATATATTCCTTTTCGAATGTCAATTGAGAAAATCATGAGTAGAAGTGATCCGGTCCATCTGAAGACGATAAATATATCATAGATAACACAATCAAGGGTTTGGTATCATAGGCAGAGAGTGCCGAATAGGTTATGAACTAAAGATCCGTGGCAAGAGACAGTCAAACTAGTCCTAGGAGGCCGAAACACTCGACTTCTACAGCATGGCTTGAATGTACCCTGCTTCGGGAATGGCGTTCCCTGTGTGAATCGGTAAGGCTGCAAGGTAATCCTTCCAGCCAGCGTCCGTCGCTATCGGTGCCTGGACATATTTCGCGATGTTTAGTTGTTCGAGGTATGTAGACAGATCAGGCAGGACTGCTGACACTGCTGCGTCCTCGCGTCGCCGTTGTACGATCCTAGAGAGACCCCCTTGTTCTGAGTACCATGCAGGGTCCTGTCGTATCACGGCACACTCGTAAACATCTAAAATCGGTTTGGGGAGATTGGAACGGAGTGCCGCGGAGTATGCGAGAGCGTGACCGATCGCCTCCACGACTCCCTGAGACTGTGGCAGGATCAGGGCATTGAAAGACTCGCTGCGATAATCACCGTCAATGCTTTGCAAGAGTAGGATGTTTTCTTCCAGAAGAGAGAACGCATGGTATGCAAGGAGTGATTCGCCTGGATCAGGCATTGGGACTTCGTAACGTTTTTGGAGCAGTTCGGAGAACAAACGGATGCATAAAGTCAGAACGTCGCCTTCGGCAATAATGACACCCTTGCCATCATTCTAGAATCGCCGGATGTAAAGCATAGGTCCAGTGATTTTATAGTAGAAGACTAACCTCAATACGCGCCATATAATTGTGCTCAAATGTGCCTTGGGCTCCACAACGTTCTGCGACCTCGGGTACACATCGCTGGAAGTGTCGGCATATGGTTGTTTTTGTGATGACAGATAGCGCATGCCGAACACGATGATCTGTTGACTCCATAGCTTGCTGAACGACAATGGGGAACCAATTAGCAGTAACCATTCCGACTGCTGTTGCATGAACGATAGGCCATTGCTGCGTCCGAAAACTGATGATAGGTACAGGTGTGGAGCGTTTACCTACTACGCTTCGATGCATTGAGTAGCAGCCTCCAATGTAGGCCACAGCCTTGATAGCCGAAATCCATGGCGCGGGGACAGCCATGGTCCCAAGTTGTATTCGCCATATTTCGTCCCACCATGCTTCAAGTGATCGCTGAGGGGTGGCATAGTCAAGGACGTCAGAAGCGACAAGGGCCGTAAAGGGTAGGTGGACATGATCGAAGCTTGTGATAGAGAAGTCGAGTGGTGCGGTACCGCTGCGAGGAGGAAGGCGAACAGAACGAACACCACGATACATTTCGCGTTCGTCGCATATCGGGGTAACAAAGAAGCGAGACCCATAATCCTTACCGTCGACCATGAGCCGAGCCATGACTAGGGCGACTTTCGGTATGCCGAACGATGGCGTGGAGGCGGGCATGAATCTGTGGCGATATCTACAACATGTTACACAAGCACGATCCTAAGACTTACTTGGCTGCTTCCTCTCTGGGCGTATGGAGAATATATCCATCAGCAGTTTTTGTTGCAGTAGTCTCAATATTGAAAGCGTCTAAACCATGACCACGTTCGGTCAGAAGGTAAATACCGACGGTATCGAAACGCAGCATCCGATCGACCAATGGTTTGAGATCTGGACGTTTTTTCAAGTGTCGAGATAGAGTCCCAATAGTGAGTCCAACATGTGCAGCGATGATCGTAAACATTGCAATATCCACAGAGCATATAGGATCCATCATCATAGACCAGAACTTAGGAGAGCAGTGTTGGACGTCCGATGACGTCAATCCTACAATGAATCGGTGAGCAACAGTTGTACGTCAATGAAGGGCCACGGACGGTATGTTTGTAAAAGGAGCTGCGCTCTTCTATAGGACAGGGCGACGCGTTCATCCGCTGAGAGAAGTTCGACTTTGGTTCTGAAGAGAGGATGGAGGTAGAGTTCGCTCGCCATGGTTGATCAAGTACTGTTGAAAATCTACCTCGTCCTCCGAGCATTTAACTGCAACGGAAAATCCGTTTCGGGATAGCCACTAGATCCCGGTATTTGGTATACCTACATGAACCAATAGATCATGTCGGATTGCATTCCCAGAACGGTTGGGAAACATGCAGACGTGCGCATCATGTCAAGCTTCAAAGCGTGATTTTTGGTCGCAAGACGCCACTAGGAGGTGAGTTCTGCCGATCGATCCCAGATGTATCTACCTGCCCAAAGTGTGGGCACCAGGCAACACAGACACTTGATCGGGAGATTGCATGCTGAAAAGATTTTGTGAGCGCCGTAAGAAGCTATGTATGACCCATCGCGTTCCCTCTGAAAATGTTCTTTCATGATGATCATAAATTGTGGGAACCTCCAATAAGCTTTGCCAAACAAAGCCAAGGCACATTCAAATCCTGCCCTGTCCGTTCCATTCGGGATATATATTTTGAGAATTGAGAGGTACGCACTGTCTTTTACTTATCTAGATATGCTGAAGAGCACAATATGATATTCTTTCCAATGAATTCAAGATGTGAACTTACCTCGGAAGATACAGAGTTCAAGCCATGCAAAGAGAGTCAAGTTTGATGATGGTAATCTATTGGAGATAATGATGTTCCACTATTTCAATAAAAATAAATACTTGGAGACAAGTACGAATTTGTGCAAAAGATGAGGCGGGCCGCTGCGATTCGGAGTTGAAAGGAGATGGCTAGGAGTTTGCGCGTGCGAAATCGTTGCTGTGTCGAGGTCAGACTGTGACTGGATCTCCTTCAATCTTTCTCCTTCGAGGTCTGCTATGTATAGCTACCCATCGTTTTTCAAGGCATGATGCCCACCACTTACTATCCACACACAATTCACACACATGACATGCATCCGTATGGGCGTACCCTGATCTCCCATCATCCACTGGGAATCCGTTCTCAGAGGTACTCCTGCCGGCACCGTTACTCAAAATGTCGCATCGCCTGCATGCAGCTAAGCTACATAAGTTCCTCATTTCCGTTGACCATCCAACCTTAGCGAATAATGGCACGGCACCAAGACTTCCGAATTGGAGTGTGGCATGGCCTTTGACTGATCATGACTGGCGGCATGGATTGTCCCATGAATGATCTTCACCTCGATGATTGCATGTCCAGGTCGGTTTGCATCGGCAAAATGGAAACTGAGGAGAATCCCGGTTTCACCATGACAGATCAACCGCTTGAAATTTGCGCTTGCGTAGGTACCTGCACATATCAATGCAAACCAGAGAAACAACTGATTAGACAACGGCTCATCACGGTAAAAATGCAAATGATCTCGTGACGATATATTTTAGACACCCAATGCATGCCGACGCATTATTGATGATTTACACGCTTCGATATTTGTTGTTCAACCAAGCGATGCCAAAGCGGTGTCAATGCTTGGATAAAAGCCACAAGAGGCGAACACTCCTCGGACCTGGTAATGTACGTGTAACAGTCTACATGTAGGCCGACATTTACGACGTTGTCGACAGACCAGGCTACCACATCTTGGGAAATTGGTTGTGAGGTACTTACGTACATCCCTTAATACTTTGTTTTTGTTGACGGTTGTAGGCGACTCTATCTCCCCTCCCTTAACCATGTCCCAGAAGAAGCGAGATGGTGTCATACTTTCGCATGCTGAGGTCGCTTGTTCCAATGAACAGGTCTTCCCATCCTCATCAACCCCATTGAAAGAGCGGCTTGAAGCACCGGCTCAACCGCTACATGTAGGAGACTCGCTCACTACGCCAGAAGGTGGTATACGAGCATGGCTTACGGTAATAGGAGGGTTTGTACTCTTCTCGACAGCTCTGGTATTAAAGCCTGACTTTCCCCTTTCACTTAGTGCCATGGTAGCATTTTGTACATTTGGAGTCGTCCAGTCCTTTGGTGTCTATCAGGATTACTATACTGTCAGGTTCTCTCTTAACGTCAAACAACTATTTGACGAATTGTTTTACAGAGAATATCTCTCAAGGAACATACTCCGTCATCTATTAGCTGGATAGGGTCCGTACAAGTCTTTTTTGTGTTTGCAGTTGGTCTACCGGCCGCAAGATTATTCGACGCCGGATACTTTCACCACTGTATACTCTGCGGGTCCTTGATCTATATCATCTCGTAAGCCTCGTCAATTGGAAGTTGGAAAGGTTTCATCACCTTGTGTAGGATCTTCTTGCTATCAATTGTACAACCGCATCATTTCTACCAAAATTTCCTTGCGCAGGGTGTCGGGATGGGCATTGGAATGGGTCTTATGTTCTTACCCTCTTTGCAAGTGACTTCCCACTACTTTACGAGGAGGAGGTCACTTGCCATGGGTGTTGTCGTTTCAGGTGAGTCACTCGTTTCAGGTAGAGGCTTCAGGAAGCAATGCCTCCGTCGGATTGAAGGTTCCAGTATAGGAGGATGCATTTACCCAGTACTTCTCAACAACTTGTTTACGAGAACTTCCGGATTTGGTATAGGTGTCAGGTGTGTGGTTAAATCTCAAGCCAGGTCACGACGTTGAGAAATTTCCAGGGCGGTTGCTTTTATTGATTTGGGGTTTCTCGTAATAGCCAATTTAGTCATGAGAACACGGATGCCGCCCAAGCGGCGTCGAACAGGAGGATCAGTATCCAAGGAAGTCATTACCGATGGTCCATACCTTCTCTTCATATTTGGTTCGTTCTTGGTGCGTGTTGCATACGTTAGTAATTATTGACATCTGATCTGATTAAAATATATATGACAGCTTTTTTGGGGAATCTTCGTGCCTTGTACGTATCATTTGCGGGACTCGCATCCACTTGGGTGAACATAAGTCAGTCTTTTATCTCCAGCTTTATGCTGTGCTCCATGGCGTCTCTCCGGCATTTGTCAAGTATGCAGTAAGTCAAACCTTGTCCTTTAATACGTTTTGGTTGTTCTTGATCCTGCAGATTACAATTATGAACGGCGCGTCAATTCTGGGGAGAACAGTGCCGAATTTCGCTGCAGATATCTATGGTCCATTGAACGGCAGGTCACTGCTCATTTACGCCTCCAGTTCGATATGAACATAACTTGTTGATAGTCATAATACCCGCCGGCATTATTTCCGGTGGTTTAGTATTTGCAATGTTTGGTGCGACCAGCATAGGTGGCACTGTCGTTTTTGGCATCTTATATGGGTTCTTTTCGGGAGGAGGTTAATAAGGTCTGCCTTTTGGGGTCGCAGTCCTGATTATCATTTTTATTAGTTGTGTCCGTCGTGACGCCAGCTGTAGGCTCCTTTCTGTCTCATAAGGACCATTCAGATTTGGGGTAATACTAGTTTACATATATCACAGGTGACACTAATCTGCTTATGCTCAAGGATACGGATCGGTCTTTTATCGTTCACATTGGCTTTTGCTCTGCTAACAGGGAACCCTCTTGCTGGTGCACTTCTATCGCCACCTGAGTACAAATGGCATCAACCTTTAATTTTTGCAGCTGTGAGTAAGATTTCTTGACTCAGATTTGTACTGATTCTTGTGTGGAGGTTGTAACAATTTCAGGAGCTGTTTGTCTCTTGATAGCCCGTAGTATACTTGTTAAAAGAAAAGGCACTCGCATTTTGTAATGTGCCCAGGACAACCTATCATAACCATGAATTAGACGATTCTATGTATAAATCCTATGTATAATTTATGTAGAATGGTGAACCTTTTCCCGGTACCTCTTACCATTCTCGATCAACAGTCATCGGGTCGGATCAGTGACTCTAGCGTACCCGACACGCGGTACATAGGACGAAGTTGAAAGAAACGATCAAGTAATCTGCGCCACGAGGTCATCGGCATGCAATTGACTTAGTGCGAGGAAAGTTCTATGAATTTGCAATTGAGTCGGAACGCTTGGTCCCGCGTATTAATATAAGTTCAAGGGTTCCGAGTCACAAAGGGTCCGTATAATTTTTGTTATACTCTCTATATTCTAAATGAAAGACAGCTCAGTGGCGTTTGAGAGCTGATTACAATCATGAAGCTACACGAGAACTTCCTAAGAGATCGCATGGCGAATTGTCAGTTCGTCGAAGGTCTAAGCCGAAAATTTTATCAGGGAACGAAATCGGGTATGACAGCCCTATCTGAATTACCTCTGAAAAAGCAGAATTTGGAGACCTCTTCATTCCATTTAATGAGGGAAGCCCAGATCCTTCAAAGTCCTTTATAGAAGGTACGTCAAAGCGGTCAAGTGCGAAAAGTTTGACGATGACGATATACTATGGTAAGCATGCCACGAGGAAATGAGCTCTGATTCTAGTCTACATCTTGCCCGCATCCTAGAACTTCGTCAAAATCTCAGCATGACTTTAGATTACGCGCATTTGGTAAACATGCAGACCAGAATCAAGAACGGCAGGACACATACCCTTTTAAACATGTGACAAGTCGAAACAGGGCCAGACAATCTAATCACTTGAAGCTTGAAGCATCGCCCAGAGCTTACTCAACATGTTTTATGTTCTAGCGTAACTTTCAAGCTCCTTAAAAAGGCGATGCTCGGCGAAGCTGCTTATTCCTTGTTGGATTGACTTTTCTTTGGTGTTAAATAGCGTTTAGGTGCTTTAAATTGAAGAGATTGGTGTGCAAACTTTGTAAAACATCTTGTCAAGTATCTGGACCATTACCACTGACTTCAGCATGCGACGATTTTTACAGACCTGATGCTTAATAACTCTTGAATGAACAGAAGCGGATCATGCACGTTTGTGCTACTGCAGATACAATAGGAAAAGAAGAAGACGACTTGAGGCCAAAGAAAACAGTGGCGTATGGGGGTGGGACCACACGTAACAGAGACAATCAAGCCTTCGACGGCTAGCTGTTCGGGGTGATGAATGATACTTGTTTGTGTAAGTATGGTGTGGCAGAAAAGTGGACGAAGTCGGACTGCTCCTTCGGGACTGCGCCTTAGGAAACCAGATATCGGTATTAAAGTTCACATCTACAAAAGCCTAAGAGAGACGGCCTTATTGATGGATATGAACGAGGTGTAGAATTCCGTAGGAGCTGTCTGTCGGTGTTTTTATTACCCCATTGCACATGATCCTACCTATACTTGCATACGGCCCAATGTTTGGAAGCTCGGTGAGTGAGAAGATTCGCAGAAAGTTTCTAATCAGAATGAAGTCCATCAATGGACTCCAAAGGCATCAAGCTCCATCCGATTCGTCCATGAGGATAGTACACTCTAGAGCCCATGGAGAAGACGAAGATATAGTTAGCTTGGCCGAACCGGTGCGGACCGAGCCGAAAAGTGAACAAGTGAACATAGATTTCCCGAGGAGCGTTCATCGTATATTCGCGCCTTGAATACAGGAGTAGGTAACTTCCGGCCGATATGCATCAGATGCGATTATATGCAAATTCCTGGATTTGTACTGAGCGCAAGAATTTATAAGGCAACAAAGGAGCCGGTTACACGGGCCGACAAGAATAGTCCGGCAGATGATCAGAACAATCACAACGCTACAGAAAGATCATTGTACCCAGAGTATATCTCCAACTGGAAGGCATGGGTCTCTTGATAAGCGATGTTATCGCAGCTATCGAGTTGGGCGAGTATTTCTCGAGGAAGGAGCAGGTGATTAAAGGGTGTGAGCACCCCACGTCTATCCTCAGCATGTTTTCGCCATGGACGTGCATTCTTGCTGGAGTCTCAGATTTGACGCTGGATGATGACAATCGAAAAGATACTCAGCCATAACTTTTGACTCAGAAAATAGAGACAAAGAAGTGTATCATGTCATTTCTAACACACATATTTCCAGATGAAAAAGGTTTTAAACAATGGAAAATGTCTTTTTCCCTTGGAAATATGTGCATAAGAAATGGAATGACACATTTCTTTTTCCCTATTTCCAAATAAAAAAGTATCAGCTGCCAGCAGTGACTGTCAGCGGTGTCTTGCATGGTTGAAGAGCATTTTAAATTCCTACTCCTCCAAAAGCTATGAACCATGTGACCCTAGGAGATTTTTTACACCAATAACTGCTGCCAATTGGACGAGGAGGGCTGGTAACAATCGTTTTCGTGTTAGTAACGATGGGTGTGCTTGAGTTGAGTGGCGGGCTTTACGACGCAAACGCTCTAGGTGTGATGAATAAAGCTTAACAGGCTCCGTCAGGAACGATCACGTGCTGCCAAGTTTGTTTACGCGACTGGACGACCGGAACAGCTTGAATCTCGTTTAACGTTCAACATTCATATTGACAGTCGAAAACCACCATTGAAACGCTGACGGTTGTCTACCGGACTGTTTCTTGGAGGTCCTTATGTACTATGGCAGCACATACAACATCTATGGCGTTGACAGCACTTCTCAACTCGCTTCATACCCATCTACAAACACAGACCCAACTCCTACCTACTCTACATGCCCAGCTTGGTCTTCCACCATCCGCTCTTGAAGATGAACTGAAGGACCTAGAGAAACAGCTTATGCAAAGCGTGGAGAACCAGATCGAGCAGCGTCAAAAGGAAGTGGACCATTGGAGCGAGAAATGCGATATTGTGGAAGCCGAATGTCTGCGCTATTCAAAGTCCCTGGGCGGAAATACCAAGGTTGCAGGAAGTAGCGTTGGAGAGCTGCGGAAAGTGCTGGTGCTCCCAAAGAGGTTTGAGATGGTATCGGAATATCAAGAGAAACTTCGGCAGGCAAGCAGCGTCTTTGTCTTCGTGAATATAGACTAATTTGTGCAATAGGTTTATCATACGAAGTTTGAACAGCTTTCTACGTTGACAAATCGTCTCAAGTCCCTGGCTCGTACACTTGGGAGTGATTTCTTTGCTTCGGACGTTCTGGAACCTGTCATAGCTGCGGGCGACAAGTCTAACGATCCAAATGCAAACATAGATGTTACCCCAGAGAGGTTCTTAAAATTGGAAAAGGAACTTGTCAGAGGAAAGGCAGAAGTCGTGCGTAAAGTTCTTTTTCTATTTATCCTCGTGCTTCTCAACTTTCGCTTTCCGTGGTAGTCCAAACGGCTTCAGCATCTGTCTACCATATTCTTGCAAGTAGACTGGTTATACACTGAATTAGGTATATCTTCGCCTGCGTTGGACAACTTAACATCATCATCAAGTAACTTGTTCGGTACATCTCTCTCCAAGTCCCGGCAACTGTCGACATCGGCATCAAAGTCTACATCTTCCGATCCTTTCTCTTTATCGAACACGCCTACACCTTTGTCACGTACTCAGTCAGTGACGCCTCTTTTCCAAGAGGATCTCCTTTCCGTACCAGAGACCGACTATCAGTATATTTTTGCCAATTTTGTCACCAAAATCGAAGCAGACGACGAAGGTCTTGACAGTTCTTCGATACCGACGGGACTCCACAATGTTGAACCGACTCAGGGTTTGTTGGCATGGGCTGAAAATCTTCAATCTTCCCTTGAGGAGACTAAATGCAGGCGTGAGGCTCATATCCAGGCAATGTATGATCAACTGGAAGCGCTATGGCGACGTCTCGGAGTAGATGAGGCCGACATGGATGCTTTTGTGGAGGCGCACAGAGGAAGCACAGAAGACACTATCAGAGAGTACGAAGAGGAATTGGAGAGAATGCTGGAATTGAAAAGAGAGCGGATGGGAGCATTTATCGCGAGTACGAGGGAGGAAATTATGAGACTTTGGGACGATCTTATGGTTGGTGATGATGAAAGAGCAGACTTTGCACCCTTTGTCGATGGTGAGTGTCAATATTCAAGGCATATTCTTAGTTTCGACATCACGTAGATGTGCATACCGAAGAACTATTGACAATCCATGAAGATGAGATTAGGCGGTTGAAAGAAGACCGCAGGCAGAAGGCACCACTCTTAGCAAACATCAAAAGGTATTTTGATATTTGTGAGGAGGAGAAAGAACTTGATGCTGCTGCTTCTGACCAAACACGATTACTTGGTCGCGGTCGTGGTGGCGATCCCGGGAGACTGTTACGGGAGGAGAAGATGAGGAAGAGGGTTATGAAGGAAAAACCACGAGTGAGTAAAAGTACAACTTGTCAAGGGGGTGACGTCTCTAACACCTTCTGCAGCTAGAACAAGACCTTTTAGCTTCGATACCTGCCTGGGAGATGGAAGCTCAGCGTCCATTCCTCGTCCACGGAGAAAGTATACTCCAACTTTTGATGGAGATGGTCAGTGCTGCAGATCAGGAAAACAAACGAAAGCCTGCACGAGCTGGTTCAGTTCCAGCCCGTGCTACCACACCGGTAAACTCCGCACCTGGTTCGAAGGACCGCCCTCGCTCCGCATCTCAAACTATCCCGAATAAACGACAAAAGCTTGAATCCGTTCCAATAGGACAAAAGCGCCCAGGAAGAAGTGTGAAAGGACAAACTACAAGTTCCGGGTCGAACAGACCGCCACTGGGATCGTATCGCGGAGGTAATGCAACCACAGGTATAAGAGCCGCGTCTCCCTCAAAGATTCCTGGACGAACACCCAGCGGATCTTCATTGCCACGCCCTGTGCCTATGTCGATACCCAAACCTGGAACGCAGCATCATGCTCTGGGCCATGGAAGAGCTCCGACTAGTGTTACGTATAAGGTGTCATCATCAACTAAGACGACGTCTGGAGTATATGCGGCCAGGTATCCTAGCGCAGGAGCTAGAGCACAAGCCGCCGTGAAGAAGGCTACCAGGGCAAGGAGAGAAAGTTTCAAGCCACGCCCAAGCGTCGATGGGGTTCTGGGAGTCAGTGTCGCTCTCGGAAGCTATGGGGGAAGGTGGCCAGGGCTAGCGGGGAGTGTTGAAGAAGAGGAGGAATGCTGAAGGTACAATGGTAGACGCATTCGCTCTTGTGCTTTCAATCTCGACTCACGACAGATCACGACCACGTTTTGAACGATAATGTCCACGTTCCTTGTGTCCATTCAACGCCTCTATTCGGGCAGCCTCTTATGATTATTTATCTATACATTCCTTTAGTCTGTGTCACAAATTGTATATTTTCCACAATGTAAGAATGCATCTAGATTACCGTGGTGGCAGGCCTTTCACTGCTCGTAGTTCATCGATTTCCCGATAGGTGTTCTCGACGAAAGAATCATGTAAGGCCATGACACGCAATTCATGAGTTCATGTGACACCTGACCATTCAGTGAACGCGACCTGTCACGCACCTGTCACGAAACTTAACTCAACCCACCCGTTCTAGCACAAAGCGACGCGCCCAACGATGGCGAGGGGTCGCGGAACGTTTGGTCTATCATCAGCACGCGCAGGAGACAGAGGCCGAGGCACATATCGTGGAAGGGCGGCTTCTTGGCGTGGCGGACGCGGCAGAGGGCGAGGAGGAGCGAAGGTAGGCGAAGGAGGGCCCAAACGCGAGGATGACGGCACTCAACTTGCAGAAAGATTTGAAAGGGTAGCACTTGGGGATGAGGTCGATGAAAAGCTGGGATTTGCGAGGCTGCAGGAAGGTGGGAAGAAGGAAGGGTGGTTGGTTAATATGCATCCTGTGAGTCTCTCATTTGCGTGTATAAATTGTTCACAATTTGACTCACCTGGAAAAGATTCTCATCAAAGACCCCGATTATCCTGGTGGAAAGTCTGGTGTTGACTTTTACTTTATCCAGGATGACGGAGGGATGTTTAAGTGCACGCTTCAATATGAACCGTATTTCTACATTGGATGCAAGGTCTGGAAACACGACTCAGCTTGTGACACTAACTTGAACTCTTAGATAGTCTGGAACAGAAACCACCATTGAAGAGTGGCTGAAAAAGAAGTACGAAGGCCTCATCTATCGAATCACGCGCGAAAGGAAGGAAGACTTAAAGCTGCCTAATCATCTCATGGGTCACCGACGCCTCTATCTGCAACTCCAATTTCGAAATGTATCTGATCTTTTGACTGTCCGCCGCGATCTTCTCCCGTTGGCATTAGCTAATAGCGCAAAGCGGGACGCTGTGGATGCTTATGCTGAGGTGATTAGTGCCACAGTCAGCGCTTCCATGGCCATCGAGATCAATGAAGATGCTTGGACAGAAAGCGCCTCTGCTAGTCATTCCAGAGGCCCAGGAGCTCGTGACAAGGACCCCCGTGAAAATATTATTGATATCCGGGAATACGACGTCCCTTACTACCTTCGCGTTGCGATCGACAATGACATTCGTGTAGGGCTCTGGTACTCAGTGACATTCACTGCTGGACAGCCTTCTTTCCTGCAGTTGAAAGAGAAGGTGAAGCGTGCGGATCCTGTCGTTATGGCCTTCGATATAGAAACTACGAAGGCACCACTCAAATTTCCTGACCAGGCCATTGATCACGTTATGATGATCTCGTATATGGTAGATGGTCAAGGCTTCCTCATTACCAACCGAGAAATTGTCAGTGAAGACATTGATGACTTTGAATATACTCCCAAAGAGGGGTACGAAGGGCCATTCACTATTTTTAACGAGCCAGATGAGGTGTGAAATCCACTCTTTCTGTTGTCTAGCCCCACGACTGAACAGAACGACAGGCTGCGACTATCAAGCGTTTTTTCTCTCATATCCAAGACGTCAAACCGACCGTCATGGCCACTTTTAATGGAGACTTCTTCGACTTTCCGTTCCTTGACGCCAGAGCAAAAGTCAATGGCATCGACATGTTCCTAGAAACCGGATTTGCTAAGGATTCCGAAGATGAATACAAGAGCCGTACCTGTGTGCATATGGACTGCTTCCGTTGGGTCAAACGTGATTCATACCTCCCGCAAGGAAGCCAAGGTCTCAAAGCGGTGACAAAAGCAAAGTTGGGTTACGATCCAACTGAACTTGACCCAGAATTGATGACGCCGTGAGTTTCTATTTTGATTATCTGACCCTTGTTGATTTGGTTGATGCCTTTTTAGATATGCGTTGGAACAACCTCAAGTTCTGGCTACCTATTCCGTTTCAGATGCAGTTGCGACTTACTATCTCTACATGAAATATGTCAACCCTTTCATTTTCTCTTTATGCAATATCATACCACTCAACCCTGATGAAGTTTTGCGGAAAGGAAGTGGCACATTGTGTGAGACGCTATTGATGGTATGGTCGTGATCTACTCCAAACTTCTAACAAGGCTCCTCATTTCTGATTCTAAGGTGGAAGCGTATCGTGCTCAAATTATCATGCCAAATAGGCATGAAGAAGCACATGGTAACATGTACGATGGCCATTTGCTTGCGTCTGAGACTTATGTCGGAGGACATGTCGAAGCATTGGAAGCTGGGGTTTTCCGGAGTGACATTCCGACCGAGTTCAAAATCGTCCCTGCTGCTGTTCAACAGGTAATCAACGCCTGACTCTATGGAAGCCATTGCTGATCAATACCAATAGCTCATCGATGATCTGGATGCTGCACTGAAATTCTGTATAGTCAAAGAGTCTAAAATTCCCTTGGATCAAGTCACTAACTACGACAAAGTCAAGGCTGACATCACCGCCGCTTTGGAGGTAATGCGAGATAATCCGAGGCGTGTCGACAATCCTTTGATCTACCATTTGGATGTCGCTGCCATGTACCCTAACATTATGTTATCCAATCGTTTGCAACCTGATTCTATGGTCGACGATTCGGTATGTGCAGTTTGCGACTACAATCGCCCGGGGAAGAGTTGCGATAGACGCTTGAACTGGGCGTGGAGAGGGGAATTCTTTCCAGCTCGTCGCGACGAATTTAACATGATAAAACATGCACTCAATCAAGAGACTTTCCCTTCAAAGCGGCCTGGTGGACCTCAACGACGTTTTGCTGATCTTACCGATGCAGAGCAAACGGTGCTTCTGCATAAGCGGCTGGGTGACTATTCTCGCAAGGTTTACAAGAAGACTAAGGATACGCGAATCGAAAATCGAGAAGCCATCGTGTGCCAGAGAGAAAACCCCTTCTACGTCAACACAGTACGAACATTTCGTGATCGGCGATACGAATACAAAGGCTTGCACAAAACTTGGAAGAAGAATCTAGACACCATTTTAGCTGATGGTGGCTCTATTGCAGAGGTCGATGAGGCCAAGAAGATGATCGTCATATATGACTCTCTCCAGCTTGCACACAAGTGCATCCTCAATTCTTTCTATGGATACGTCATGCGAAAAGGAGCCAGATGGCAATCAATGGAGATGGCAGGTATCACCTGTCTGACTGGCGCTACTATTATTCAGATGGCGCGTGCTCTCGTAGAGCAGATTGGTCGCCCACTTGAGCTCGACACAGATGGGATTTGGTGCATGCTTCCTGGCGTGTTTCCTGAAAATTTCAAATTTGAACTCAATAATGGGGAATCCATTGGTTTCTCCTACCCCTGTACCATGCTTAATCACCTCGTCCATGACCAATTTACAAATCATCAGTACCATGACCTCAATCCTGAGACTGGGGAATACGAGATACACAGCGAAAACTCGATCTTCTTCGAGCTGGACGGACCCTACCGTGCTATGATCCTTCCGTCTTCGAAGGAAGAGGATAAGTTACTCAAGAAGCGCTATGCTGTTTTTAATGATGATGGCAGCCTTGCGGAATTAAAAGGATTTGAGGTGAAACGTCGTGGGGAACTCCAACTCATCAAGATCTTCCAATCTCAGTTGTTTGAGAAATTCTTGCTTGGCGCGACGACCCAAGAGTGCTATTCCGCGGTAGCCGAGGTGGCAGATCAATGGCTCGACGTTCTTTTCAGCAAGGCCGAAAGCTTGGGCGACGATGAACTAGTCGAATTGATCGCGGAGAATCGAAGCATGTCCAAGACTTTAGCGGAATATGCAGGACAAAAGTCTACTTCAATAAGCACGGCAAAGCGTTTAGCTGAATTCCTTGGCGACCAAATGGTTAAGGACAAGGGCCTTGCCTGCAAATTCATCATCTCTGCTAAGCCAATGGGCGCTCCGGTGACTGAACGTGCAGTCCCTGTGGCAATCTTCTCAGCAGAAGAAAGCGTCAAACGAATGTACCTTCGCAAATGGCTTAAAGATAGTAGTCTTGTGAATTTCGACCTTCGGTCAATCCTGGATTGGCAATACTACATCGAACGTCTGGGCTCCGTGATCCAGAAGCTCATTACGATCCCCGCGGCCATGCAGAAAGTTGCCAATCCAGTACCCCGTATTCGGCACCCAGACTGGTTACACCGACGAGTCGCAGGTGCTGTTGACAGATTTAAGCAAAACAAGGTGACCGACTTTTTTACGCGCGTGACGGAAAACAAGGATCGCGAACCGCATGCTATGGATATTGAGGAAATTGGAGAAACAGAGTCGTCCCACGCTAACCGTCTCCGCATCGGGGTCGTGCACCGCAAAAAGGCCCGCAAGCAGTCTCCGGAGCCTGAACCTGACGATCTTTCATTACCAAATCCGTCAGTAAATTATAGCGCCTGGATCAAAGCAATGCGACCGCGATGGAGGAAAAGGCATGAGGTTCGTTTGGCTGGCTCTACTGCCTCAGCTGTACCAGCGATGTTCCGAGGAGCGGCGTCCGCTCGGGTACGCACTAACTACAGATGGGACATTGTTCAAATACGACCCACAAAGATCCATGGTCGATTCGACCTGTGGATCTCTGTCAACTCGGAACTTCATCGCATACCGTTGCGAATTCCGCGTGAATTCTATATACATCTGAAGCAGCCGAAAAGGGATAACTTTTTTAGACCGGACTATTACACTGTTGAAGAAGTCACTAGAAGTCTGCCTCACGACTTGCCGTGTAACCATCTTTACAAGATCACGGTTCGTGAAGATGTGTACTGTGACATACAAGAACATTTCATCGACCTTGTCAATGATTCCAGTGTAGACGGTGTTTTCGAACAGCAGGTGAGAGTGTCTCAACTTCTTTTGCCCGCTCACCCTGATATCCTTCAAATAGGTTCCACTTGTTGTTCGAGGTTTGTTGCGGTTAGGCAAGACATGTGTTGGTGAAAATTCGGGGATAACGCTCAATCGTGCGGAACAGATTGGCCTTGAACTAAGCCAATTGAACCGCGCCGGGCAAGCCACATCCCGTTCGGCCTATCTTGATGGTGGGAAGGTCGGAAAATATCTTTTCTTCTACCATGCTTGCTCTAGCCAACGTGATTTCCACGTCTTTGCTCTTTTTCCGCCGAATGGCGCTGTCAAACTTCATGTTGTTGATTCCAATACTCGTCGGCAAGCTATTGGAAGGTTGACCGAGACGTATGCCGAACTTCTACAAAAGCGGAATCAGACGTACGGGCAACCCAGGTCTCTGCCATACCCAGAAACACGGGAATTTACAACAGCATATCATGGAAATGACGTTACGGCTCTGAAGGCTATCTCTCGAGAGCTGGGCCTCATGGAGGACAAGAACTTTATCGTCGTCATCTCTTCCCAAAGAGAACAAGCCTACTTCGACAGACTTGTTCCGAAACTCACGAAATTCCCCGTCCTTTCCATGCCGAAAGCTAAAGGGCCTCACACACTCGATATCTTTCCCTTCTATACCCATATCGCTCAAAAGATGCTCGGTAGGTATGTGACCATGGGAGCCTGGGTCGATCGTATGGCGTCCCTCGCTGATTATTATGATGTCCCAGTGGGCAATGTTGAGGGGGATCAGCCTCTCGCCATGTCTGACATCAGCTTTGCTCGCCGTTTGATTGAGCAAGACATAGTCCTGTGGTGGTCCCATGGAGAGAATCCTGACCTTGGAGGTATAGAAAACGACCAAAGGCCGACTGAAGAGCTCCCGAACACTGAGTTCCTTTCTCCTGGTACCTATGCCAATGTTTGCCTTGAGGTATCCGTCCGCAACCTCGCTGTTGACTCCGTCCTCCAGTCTGTCATGGTGAACGAATTAGAAGGCAGTGGAGGTGCCACTGCGTTCGACTCTGTATCCCATACTATTGATGAGTACAAGAATGGAGACGCTCCTCGTGACTTGACGCTTGGCGAATCAAACGTTTCAACCCTCATGTTCAACACTCTAAAAGCTATGATCAAGGCATGGCTCTTGGACAAAATTCGTGCCAACTTCGATAGCCCCGCGACGCTTACCATCGATCACTTCTGGCGTTGGATCAGCTCAAGTGCATCAAGCATGTACGACCCCAGTATCCACCGTTTCGTTCATGGTCTCATGCGTAAAACGTTCATCCAACTCCTCGCGGAGTTCAAAAGGCTGGGATCTCACGTTGTCTATGCTGACTTCAGCCGGATACTTCTTGCGACATCGAAACCTCCCGGCACAGCACATGCTTATGCGACTTACATAACGACTGCAGTCACTTCCAATGAGCTCTTCCAACACATCTATCTCAATACAGAACGGTTTTACGATTTTCTTCTCTTCATGGATCAAGCCAATATGAGTGGCATCGTGTGCGAGAATCCCTTAGCTTTGGAGCCACCGGAAGAGTTAGCATTGGAGATGCGGTGGAACATTCAAGCATTCCTTCCACCAGCCATTCAAAGCGACTTCCATAATGCTGTGCAGTACTTCATCGTGGAGTTGTTCAAGATCAAACAAAAGACCAACGGTGCCTCAAGGGTCCCGTTGCGCATGGTACAGAACGGCGACGCTCCCGAACTTACCCAGCGCGATGTTGGAAAGGCAAATGAGTTGGAAGCCATTACTGAGTTCATTCAACGTCGACTTACGCGCAAAATGCTGAAGGTTGTGAAAGATGTCGAAGATCGGTATACAGACTCTCTCATGCAGGAGCAACCAGAGGAGAATTTTAATTTCGAGGCTAAGCCCGGCTCATACCTCCATTTCAACAATCCTCCGTTAGAACTGATTAAGACTCTGTGTGCAACCTTTGCCCTCGCTAAGGATTATCATATCGAAATCGGTGTCATGAAACGGAACTTGCTGGACCTTATTGGTATCAGGGAATTTGCTAACGAGGCTATTTTCCGTAATCCCTGTGAACCACTCAAGTTACCCAATGTTCCATGCCGTCATTGCGACGCTCTACGCGACTTTGATTTCTGTCGTGACCCGGAACTCATTCCGAATAATCTTAACATCTCGACCAAGTGGTTCTGTTCTAATTGTGGAGGTGAATACGACAAGACGGCCATTGAGTTTTCTTTGATGCAGATGGTGGCAATGCTCGAACGAAACTTTGCCCAGCAAGACCTACGCTGCTCAAAGTGTCAACAGATACGTTCTGATGACGTTGCCATGTTTTGTCAATGCTCTGGGACGCAAGTTCTTACCGTAAGCAAGGTAGATATGCGCCGCAAACTGCGTACGATTGTGAACATCGCGACTCTTCACAATTTAGGACGGTTGAAGGTATTATTATGATCCTGTCCTGGCCCACTCTTGCTCACATAGATTGATTTAGGAGCGTGCACAATTCGTCCATAGCAACTGGTGAGGCTTTGAAGGTTGGAATGAGATTGTGATGCATACCCGATTGTTTGATACCCTAACGACATTGTTTTATTCTTTCAAAACAGAACGAATATGCTGATAGAACTAATTTTGAGAATCTTGTGGTTTGAATATCGTTTGCCAGCCTTAATCAGTAAAATGGTCTTACAATGCTAGGTGGCGCTTAGGAGTCAAGCCTTAACATATTCATTAGCGACCGAGCCATGAAGTGTGAATGTATAACGTTCTTTGAAATCTACATAAAGTGGTGCACCTTGAGAATGTTGTTTCAGATCTTGCTGTGATTTCCCCAGTATGGCACTGTCTGCTTTGTCTGCCACAGGTCCTTACGTTGATAGTCATGGTCTGATTTTAGAAATACTTCACGATATGGTCATTGACCTCCAGTGGTCACAATTACGTCTTGATACTGGCCGTCTTTCTATTGTGGTTGCATATGTTATAAACCACCGAAGTTTGAATGAGATGACAAAAGAGGACATCGGACATATGGTATGATACAAGGAAGGACCTCGCACAGCCACCCTGCGTTGAATCAGTTGATGACAGCGGAGTAAGCCGACCTAAAATGACAAGATGTAAAGTAACAGCCCGTGAAGCAATAGAAATGTAGCTTACACTGTCAAGGTAGCAGATCCTGACGTAGCTTCCGTGCCAGCCTCTAAAGTCGTCAAAAACTGTGAACTGCTTAATCCCTGATTCGAGGTCAAGTACTAATCCGAGTGTCCATACATAAATTCAGTCTACGACGGTAGTGTCGGGCACATACCTTGATGAAATCATTGACATCTGCGCTGAAACTCGTGACGATGCTATTCCCAGTGGGAAGGAACGAGTAAACATTATTTACACCATTGAAGCCGAAGTAGAGGTTCCTTTGCGAAGATGATCACACATCGTGCAGCTAGCTACCATTAGTACAGATCGGACTGACCATGTCCTACCCCCGAGATTGACGTTACTTGCTTTGGGCTGAGGGGTTCCGTCAGAGTTGTAGACAGCAGAGATTGGACCAGCGTTGTAGTTTGCGAGCCAAATCATAATTTCGTTCTGGGCTGAGCCGCCTGAGCTGGACGACGTGAATAGATCATAGGCAACATCGGCTACAACGCCCGAGTTACTCTGAGACCATCTCCAAGTTGTCTAGAAGGTGTTCGTGGTCACATAGCTTGAGAAAGATGATCCACATACAGGAATGCTAGAGATATCAGATAACCTTCGATTCAAACCACTGTTGAGAGCAATATTGGTGTAGCTCTTGACACCGGTGCCACCAACCCAGGTCCAGGTGTTCTTCCACGCGATAGTGTTTCCACTCATACTAGTGATAGAAGCGCAGTCGGATCCAGAGCTCGCGCCCGAAAGACCCCATTGGTCCAGGAACAAAGTGTATTGTCCAGCAGTAACAGCGTCCCATTGACCTGATAGTGCTCAGGTCAACATGAAATCCCGTATAAAAAGCGTAAAAACATACCACAGTGATTAGAAGTGTCGACTTGTCGCTTGACAAATTCTGAGTCTCGGGTGGGGGCTGCGAAGGATATAGAAGCCAAAAAAACGATAGAGGCAAGCTTAGAGAAAGAACGCATGGCTAGCTTTGGAGTTGAGTATCTTCCACTAAACAAGGACGAAATCCCGACCTCTACTTATTTATATTTTTTTGGGTGATTGAACATCTCGCGAGATGCTTCCGATGTTTTGGTGTGCGACATTCACACCCATAAAAGACAGGTGAAAGACAAAAAGCACGACGCTGCGCCAGCGCTTCCATTTCTTGGGTGACACCTATGTGTTAATCCACGGCCCGCTCAAAGCAACACTTCAAGGTCATCAGGTTGCGTCATGTGTGCTAGTCACGAGCGCTGGAGGCCTTAAAAGTCTCCATAGTCTTGGTCAAAAGGTGGATAATGGAAAGGCAGGGAGTAATCGCGTTTTTGACTAGTTCAAAATGATACATGTGATGCTGATCGGTTGCTAGAGCTGCAAATAGCGATGGTCGATTCCGAGGTTTAACTGTGGTATCTCCGCTGCCGAAACTCCAAGTAAGGCATGAGACACACCCCGGGCCGCCGCTGACCTCTTCAGGTCATGTAATGCCAAAATACTTACACCTTTTCAAGAAATGAGACCGCAGTGTAATTAGGTGGTAAGACGTCTGGAACATACCATAAATAAAAGATACCTGTAATACACCCCGCTTCAGAGTCTCATGGTTTTCACGCAGATGATCTTCTTGCATTCACTTCTGTGAGGCGAAAAGATTCCTTTTTATTTTTATATTAGCCACAGAACTGCATGTGGTGAGGCCAAACCTCTTTCTGATCGTCTATTTAGCTATCGCCAACAGGCTGGTAGGGAAAATCTCACTTAATGATGCCGTGACATAAGAGCTGCACTGCCTGACATCTCGTACACGACACCCCGCAACCTAGCTTTCTTACCATGCAGATCCAGGAACTTCGCCTACTTCACTTCAAAGGGTACATCAAGTAGCGAGTAGTCATCAGACATTTTTTGGTGCTGAAAAGAACAAAAGGAATCAATGACTACAACATAAGAAAACTGGAAATCACCAACAGGATTAATCCTAGTCTTGTATTGTCCACTGATATTCGTCTCAATGGCTCAATAGCGCTTGATATTGACGACTCCTTCATAGAGATCATGCCCTAAGTCAGCGCTCATGCGAGACCTGATCCCTGTATCCATATTTTGGAGGAATTAGAAGGGTGAAAGTCGATATCTCTGCATCTGTCTCTGGGTGACAAGACCTGGAGCCTATGATACACGTGTCAATCATAACCAACGACCTGACTGAGGTGCACAAAAATGATTGTGCCGCCTTTCTAGATCATTGCTAGTGAGATCCTCTGATATACGTAACCGGTACGCCTGGAGAGGCACTGAAAGTTGACAGAAATCAATCACCTCAATTTATCAGAGCGAAAGGACACTGACCGACCAGTGTTCAATGCAGTTCATTCTCTCCCAAACGAAACGAATAGATAACATCGTTGTAGATGCGATACTCCTCCCAACGGTTATACGTTGTCCATAGTAGTCAAAACTTGAAGGATAATCAACCACTGTTGTCGTGCTCTCCAGCGTCACAAACAGAACCAGAGAATGCAAAGACAAATTGAGAGAAGATAGATAAGTAAAAGTAAGGTATTGTACGCACGTTACTCATCGCGGAGATACCACTAAGCAAAGTCAAAAACTAAGCAGAACTCACTTTCGACGTAGAATAGAGATTCTCTACGTATATAAACCTTTTTTGGACCCTGTCGTATTTTGTTACTAGGCATGGAGTCAGATGTTCGCATGATAATATCCAAGAGATGAGTGGTATGGCCCGCTGCTCTTTACGCAGCTTTCCCCCGGTTTATTCACCATACTAACTATCGTCAAGCTCTCAAGTATTTCAAGGGCAAGCCCAACTCGGAGGCTCAACATCCGACCTCCTCCACTCTACGACATTCAGATTCCGCCACTGGCCATTTCTCTGCATGTAATTTTCGATGAATGTTCTCTGCTTAAAGCCGCACTTCTGGAAAACTCGAAAGCTGCCCTCGTTTCCCTCAAATGCGGAAGTGATGATATGGCGTACTCCCATTCTCGGAACAGCCCAATCCCACAGAAGTGTCTGCAGCACGTCCGTCATGATTCCTCGACCGTGATGGCTGGGGGTAAGGTGGTCTAGCAGCAAAGTCAGCTACAAATGAACCATGAGAGTTCGAGGTGAAAAATCCTACTTCCAATGGACCAGACGATGTTTGGGTCACCCACAGGTAGAGACATATTTGTCTCGAGAGACTTTGCCGTCTTCTCCTCATCATCCGCTTCATCCGGAGGCACCAAGAGCTTTCCATCCTTGACTCTGGTGATACTAATGTCACCCAAAAATATGTCGGAACCGTCTTCCTGAACTTCGCGGATGGCTCTAACGGGACAGTTGCCCACAAGGACAAGTTCTAGTGACTCACGGGCCGCCTCAAGCTCCACTTGAGAGATATCACAAATGACCTTGAACTTTTCATACATGACTTGAGCATGTTCTTGAGCCGAATATTTAGTTAATCAGCATGGTGTATGAAGGAACACATACGCACCTGGGAGGAACGGGAATGGCGGGCTTCCGAGCCATTCATAAATGCGAGGATCGTTCATGTTGGGTATGTACGCTAGGACATCCTCAGGGCGGGGAGGGGTGAGGATGATATTCTTATGATTCCTCAAGCGAAGGAACGGTTCCCCAGTCTTAGGATTGATCCCTAGTGGGTAGAACTGTGGGTTTTCCATGTTATGGTCGATGATGAAAATCTTTGTTCATTCGCTAGAGATGAGCACGTCGAGATCTAGTGATCCGGTTGCAGCGTGTGTGGGGTTAGAGAGGATAACCACATGGACAACAGGGGTAATGAAGATTGAACAAGATTTAGAGGGTCTAGTTGACAGATGCAATGGACTCAGCGTATACATGATATCTTCATGACTATGCACAGTTTAAAGGCTCGAGCTTGTAAGCTTCAAGGATGAAAATTTGAATCGATCAACACCAGCCCTAAAGCAAAGATCACGACTTTGACGCCACGACAAGTTGCAAGCTTCACAAGGCTACAATGAACGGAGTGGTACATAATGGTTGCCATTTGTGATCTAAAGTCTTCTATTATGCATACAGTACATTCGTGATTTCCAGTGCAAGCGTCATTGTGCGCAACGCAAATCTAGCCGATGTGCTTGACCTCCTCTACTGTCACCCCTTTCACCTCTTTTTCTGCTTTGTGAGAACCAGATGGAGACACCATAGCTCCCTGCTCCTTCTCTTTATGGTGTTCATCCTTCTGTTCAGTTTTCTCAAATGGGCTGTTGCTCTAGAGTAAAGATAAATATCGTGTGGAGTGATATGGAGGCGCCAACTACCTTCATATCATGCTCTCTCTCCCTTCGCTTAAGCTCTCCGCTGACCATCATCTTTCCGTGTTCGACCAGCGCATGATTGTGCGTAAGATGACCCTTTAGCTCTTCTTCATAACCTTTGACCTTTTCTGCAATTGTCTAGGAAGCGTTGAGATACTGGCATTGGTATTTATCAAACCAAACTTCTACTAACCGGACCAAGGTGGTATTGAGGTCCATAGCCGACCTTTCCAGCATGTCTCTGAGGAGGATAGACGGTGCCAAGGACTGGATCAGCAGACTCTGAAGGACTATCGCTGTTGTTTGAGGCTGCTTTCCCTGCGGTAGAGGTATTGGAAGAAGACATATTGCTTCAAGCCTGGTTTTCCAAGCTTGCAGTTGGGTAAAGAACGAATCGAGAATCGAGTCAAGTTCCAGACGTCTCTCTCTCTCTCATACACATTGACGTCATTGACGAACGAGGGTGCATATTTTTAAATTTGATTGTTATCGACTTCTGGGAAACACCAATACCTGAAAAAGCTTCTTTCGCTGAGCGCTGAGCCATTACTTCTCTTTCTGGACTAGCGTACTTCTGGGGTCAAGCAACGTGTAGGAATAGTTCTATTTATTGCTTTTCTCGCGAGAAAAGAGCTTTTAGAGAGAATGCGCCTATACCCTTCTCGGAAAGTGATTTTGGATCAACAAGAGGCCTTCAACGCACGTGGGTCACATCCATATGCAATGCCAACAAAAGAAAGGATATTCTTTTGGGTTAATATCTGGGAACTGACACGACTCTGAGAATGTTTTGGAACGCACAATGAGGACTCTCCTGGTTTCTCTAGGCATCCTTGGTTTCACATCTCATGCGTTTGCTACGACGAATCTAACGTCGCTGGTAAACCTATTCATAGGTACCGCCTCAGGCGCTGGAGGAGCAAGTGGTGGAAATGCCTTCCCGGGTATGTGTTCATCCAGCTAATTCATGGTACGTTGGCAACTAAACTGCCTTGGAACAGGTGCTGCGGTGCCACATGCCATGGCCAAAGTAGTCACTCTGTTTTACAGCTATGACAATGACTTTTTGATGATGCGTTAGGTCGGTATTGACGTCAGCACTGCCCCTCGACAAGCAGGATACATTTCTGACAACTCATCAATCACTGGTATATCTCTGATGCACGATGAGGGAACCGGAGGAAATATCGACGGAGGCTACGGCGTCTTTCCGCTCTTTCCGCTCAGGAATTGCACCTTCACAGCCTGTCCTGTTGGAATTACTGCTCGGCAAGCTTCGCGTGCAGCTGGCGCTGACGGTGTTTCCCTTGACCTTCATTATCGACGCTAATGGACTCAATAATTTTCTATAAGCCGCGCGCCCAGGATACTTTACCACAACATTTGTGAACGGAATCAAAATCGAAACCACCTCGACTCGGAGAGCGGGACTGATCCGTTTCAGCTATCCATTTGCCCCTGTTGATCCAATACCTACAAATCATGTTGTTGTGGACCTCACACATGATCTACAAAGGTCATTTGAGGGTGGCAGTATCTCCATTTCGCCTTCTGGAAGAGTAGAACTGGGTGGCACGTTTCTCCAGGTGACGTCACTTACACTACAGTATGTCAAGTTTGGCTGATTTATGATAACTTTTAGAGCTACGGCACAGACAATTACACCGCCTTTGCCTGTTACGACTTCGCTGACCCGAATAGCAGCACCAAGCTCGTGGACTTTGGGACGTATCAGTCCGTCTCTAGAAATACGCCTGATGTTATCACAGTCAGGTCAAATGTCACGTCTTTGGAATTTCCTTTCCAGCCCAACGTATCGCCTATACAAGCAGGTGCACTGCTCTCGTTCAACTCATCAACGGTGCTCGCACGTTTCGGTGTTTCGTTCATTAGCCCACAGCAGGCGTGCGTCAATGCGGAGGAGGAGATCCCAGATTGGGATTGGGGTAAGGTCGAGAGTGCGTCGAGGGATGCTTGGGAAGGGGTTTTGGGGAGGATTGAGACTGATATCCAAAGAGAGAACGCGACGGTGCTGGAGTTGTTGTATTCTTCAGTACGATCTCATATTCTTCCTGAAAGTGACCTCATGCTCATTTATGTGATCCAAGCTTTATCGTGCCTCTTTGGTCCCCGCGAATTTGACCAACGAAAACCCATATTGGACGTCAGAATTTCCTTTCTATGATTCTATGTTCTGGTATGATTCCGTCGATGTACAAAGTAGCTGGTAGCCATTTCTTACTTAACGTTCATTTTAGCTCATGGGACACCTTCCGAACGGTCCATCCGCTGCTTTCAATCACTTCGCCGAGGGCGTGGGCTGAAATCGTCAATGCTTATGTCGACGGTTGGAGACACAGGGGTCCGTTTATTACCTGATTCGACGACTCAGCAATCCTTAAGCGTTGGCAGGTTACATACCAGAATGCCGAGCGAATACCAAAGCGTGTGTCCTCTCAATAAGTTGAAGCTTTCAAAACAGCCTCATTTGTATTGACAGTGGTTTTGTGCAAGGTGGAAGCGACGGTATGCCCATCCTAGGTGATTTTGCAGTGAAGTATGGTTCTGTAGCCAAGGAGCTTGGAGTGCCTACAGATGATCTATATCAGGCCCTAGTGGATACGGCTGAGAACACTGTAAGAGTTCTTTCTTTTACGCATACAAGTTTTCACAAAGAGTCAATAGCCCCCTGATTGGTCTCGAGGTTGGGATGTCGTTCTGTAGTTATTTGCTACCTATGGCTGATATACTGTTATCAAGTCGGTAGACAGAATACGGCATGGAAAATGTTTGGATACATTCCCACAGACTGGGTCGACCCGAGTGGTTCAATAGGCTTGCCAACTCGTGAAGCGTCTCGAGCGACCGAGGTTTGTCACCGTGGTCTTTTGCATATCATGTTCACTGACAAGATGCCATGTCTGCAGTATGCTCTTGGTGATTTTGCCGTCCGCCAAGCTGGAATAGCACTGAACAAATCGGCCGCGGATATCGCAAAGTACTCAAATCGATCGATGAATTTTGTAAACCATTGGGATCCATCTGTGACTTCGGATGGATTTTCAGGATTTTTGCAAAGGCGATTTCAGGTGCGTTTGTCGAAAGGGTTTAATAGGGTGGTTTAAATGACGATGCGGAATTTGCCAAGTAGAATGGCACGTTTGCATTCAGTCCGCCGAATGCGTGCTCGCCTGTGGATCCTGTTGGTCACTCATGCGCGAGAGGGACAGATAACGACGTCGGTTTCTATGAATGTAAGAGTTTTGTCTATCGTGAGTTGCCAAGTTATCAATGGGAGCATAATGTAGCATCGTCATGGGAGATGAGTTTTTTCGCCCCGCAGTCTATGTCTACTGTTGTCGGACTAATGGGAGGACCCGCAACATTCCTCTCCAGAGTGTGAGATATTCAAGGCTTTTATGATGCCAATTCTTAGATGAGAATTCAGAGACAACTATTTTACGAAAGGATATTATCAGGCAGGCAACGAACCTTCTTTTGAAATCCCATGGGTGTACCATTACGTCGGTCGACCAGATATGAGCGCTCTGCGAGTACGCAAGGTTGTCTTCGATAACTTCAACACAGGAATAAGAGGGTAGATTCCTTCTGCTTTATTTTGTGGCTCAGTCAAGTTGAAGCGATTTCAGCATTCCAGGGAACGACGACTCAGGGGCCATGGCGTCTCTTCTCGTTTTCCATTTATTGGGCCTCTACCCTGTGCCGGCCTCAACTCAGCTCCTTATTGGTTCTCCGTTCCTCTCCTCCTTTACAATACACAACGACTTGTTGGGCACATCCACGAAATTCACCGTACTTGGCTTCGACCCTACTTCACTCGCAAGCGCGCCGCCCTCGGGTAGCAGTTTATTCGTCAAGAGTGTTAGCGTGAACGGGAAACCGGGGAGCTTGTGTTGGATTGACTTCTTTGATGTCGTAGGCGGTGGCGAGGTTGTGATCGAGTTAGATGGAGATCCAGCGTCGGCGGCACAGAGGGGGTGTGGCGCGGCCGTGAGTCAGCCGTTGCCAGACTCATTGGAGACAGGTGGATTTGTAGCATAATGTTATATATCTACATGAATCACTTGTCTGCTCGTACAATCTCAGTTTTGATGGATTGTTGAAATTGTTGTCAGATAATATCCTGTCTAGTGTTTAATGTGGCTTATAACATCTTCATAAGCTACATATACAGCCATAGCTAAACAGGTGTCTATCTGTTCATTTATTCTGCCTTTTGGCTGTACAGTTTTATTGGGCGCATTCAAACCATGATTACATCTAGCGGCAGTAGTGATAGTGGAGCATGAATCGCTTGGTTTGAAACTTTGGGTCTGAGGGTGTACACAGAAGATTCATCGCAATCATCTTAGATCAGGCAGCTATACATAGATAGCTGCCATATATGTCATCGGCGATTATGCCCTTGACCCTTACTTGGCCCTGAAGCTCGTGAACGATTCCATGCAGGAGTCTATTGAGCAGCCTCTAATGGCCAAATTTTGCATGCGAAAAAACGTTTTTTTCGTATTTTATGGACTAGGGTATTATCGCTCGCTTGGTAAATTATGTGGACAGTTTATGTTTTACATGAATCGTACGAGAAGCTTGTCGCGGTGGAAACCACGTGCGGCGATTGCCGTGATTTGATCTCCTTCGCTTTGAGACTGAACTAAATCTGTGAGGGCTCTCATCAACAACTTTCTCCCTCCAAATTGACCCGTCTCAATGGCTGACCAACTCGTAAGGGCCATATTCTAACACTAATACCGCTGATGCTCACTGATCTTCTCTGTATTTCAGTCCGAAGGTACGATTGCGACATTGATTGGGAGGATCATCGGCTGACCTGACTATGCAACCCTTACAGAGCAAATTTCTGGTAATTATCCCTCTACTTTTGTCTTCGAAACGTGTATCAACTATTTTTTTTCGCGCGTTCAGAGTTCAAAGAGGCGTTCTCCCTATTCGACAAGGGTTCGTCTCCTCATCCTAAGCACCTCGATTCAGAAGCTGACGGCATCCATCTACAGATGGCGATGGTACGATTACCACCAAGGAACTAGGCACCGTCATGCGCTCTCTCGGGCAGAATCCTACAGAAGCAGAGCTGCAGGATATGATCAACGAGGTCGACGCAGACGGCAATGGCACGATCGATTTCCCTGAGTTCCTTACGATGATGGCGCGGAAGATGCGTGACACTGATAGCGAGGAAGAGATCAAGGAGGCATTCAAAGTGTTTGATAAGGATGGAAATGGATATATCAGCGCGGCTGAGTTGCGACACGTCATGACCAACCTGGGTATGTATTACTTTATCTGTGGATCCATCATGGGCGCCTCTTTGAGTCCATGGGCGTGGGAGAAGGTACTCATCCGCGGATCTCTTATTTTCAGGTGAGAAGCTCTCCGACACTGAAGTCGATGAGATGATCCGAGAAGCGGATGTCGATGGCGATGGGCAGATCAATTATGAGGGTAAGTAATTGTGTTTTAGATCAACACGATGTTGAATGATCGTTGTAACGTTCTTTTAGAATTTGTCAAGGTGTGTTTGCCTTTAATGTACGTTTGGAAAGCACTGATATATTGCGTCCTTGCAGATGATGCTGTCCAAGTAATTGAATGTGTGCGATCGATATTTCGATTATCCTCGATGAGAGGCGTCGGAGGTCTGTCATGGAATGCATGTCAGTAAAGAGTTAGTTCCTTGTCCGGTCTTGGCTAGCCTCTATCTTACTTATTTATGTATGTTATGCCCGAGTCCGAATACCATGCCAAAAATAAGCGTGTCATCCAGTTTCTCTTTTATGATATCCAGGCTTGTATAACGAGGTTATAGACTCAATAAGTTATATAACCTTCAAGGATTTCAGTTGCGCCAATCAGCAATTATGATGCAGACGTCCTCAGGCGGTGCACTCACAGCCCCTCCCGAAACACAACGACATGCAGAGACTGCCCACCCGCGTGCATAACGGAATCGCTTCTTTATCAACTTTATCAAGGACAAAAGCTTGAAACAGGAACTCGACAGTATATTTATAGGAAGCACCCTTATATACCCCCTACCTCGATGATGACCTGCATTCGAATCGTCCATCGAAACACATTCATCTAGTGAATCTCATCAATTCTTCGCTATGACTGAGAGGATGTCTTCGGTGCGCCTTAGACTCCATCTTCTAACTGTTCCGTTACTAACGTTGTTCGAAGACTGCAGGTTTGTTTCTGGCCTTCTGATCTGATAAGCATCTTGCGAATGATCGTATTTATTTCCTTCAGAGCAGATTGCAGGTATGTTCTTGTGACGTTACACATATCCATCGTCTTATCACATCTTGCACAATCTAGAGTTCAAAGAAACATTCGCACTTTTTGATACAGGTAATGTTCGAGTACCCATTTCTGTTTTTGACTTCAAATATGTCTAGATAACGATGGGACCATCACACAAGATGAGCTCAAAGTTGTCATGCACAAGCTCGGACAGAAAACAACAGATGATCAATTACGAGAAATGATTCGTGAAGTCGATAGCAATCACGACGGAAAGATTGACTTCGACGAGTTTCTGGAGCTTATGAGCAACAAGTTTAATAACCTTACGGAAGTCGATGAGGTAGAGGCTGCTTTCAAAGTCTTCGATCGTGACGGGGACGGATATATCAGCATAGATGAGTTGGAGCTTGTTCTTCAGAGCCTCGGTACGTCTTTCCAGCCATGTGCTTCATGTAAACCGCAGTGACGGTGTTACTTCACTCTAGGTATCAAGTTGACAGAGCAAGAGCTCAAGACGATGATGGAAGAAGCCGATCTGAATGGAGATGGCGTCATTAGCCTGGATGGTGAGCAAACACAAACTCTTTCTTCCACTTTCCAGACTACTTTGTTCTGAATTCCCTGTTATGTTCATAAGAATTCAGGCAGGTAAGCTATCCCTAAAGCTCCTTTCCTTCAGCCAACCGTTAACAGTTCTCGCAGATGATGTCGGAGATTTGAGTGCCGGTTCTTTATTTGAAATTGCTTTCATGTATCGAATGATCCATCGTGTAGTGCTTATACATGTATCGGACGTACTTGAATAGGTATATTATCTCTTTTGAAGCGAGAAAGGAGTGGCATCGCTCCCGGCACTTCCGGAGTCACTGACGTCACTGTCCAAGGTCCATCTCGTCATCCGGACCCGTGTAAGACTGTTGTCCTTTATAAAGAGGCACAGCTGCTGTTAAGCTTCTTCATTCATTGTCCCCCCCAGTATCGAAATACAACTAACCCGAACATTATGTCCTCCCAGAACAAGACTTCGGTGTCTTCTACGGGTCAACAAACACAGAAAGATCCGTCAGAGACGACATTCACTATTCAGCCCCATCCCGCTGTATGTACAAGATTCCGCGCAAATTCTCATCGTTAACACAAACTTTACAGACCACCAATGATCCTCGGGATCTCCAGCGTAATAGTGAATCAGGTGGGGGCTTGCAGACGAGTGGTTTCATAATTCAAGGCCCCGGACCTGTCATTCCTGATCGCCAGATGCAACAAAACATAGGGGAGCCCCTGGTGCGTATTTGTCCTGATAACCGCCGTGTATGAGAGGTAATCGCCGACATTGAATGTAGAGCAGGGAAGAGCTGCACGCACGTGCCGCAGAGTTGAACAAGTAGAGGGCGTGCATGTAGAAGACGTGTATATTGATATATTTCATACTGATTTTCAGCAATATTGAATAACATGCTTGCAATGGGCGATGAGGGAAATACAGTGCTTGCCCGTAGCTTCTGAAGAGATAATAGAGCACACAGTCGGCTGGACCATCGTTATACTTGTCATCAGTCAGGCTCTTCAGCAATTTCCAGAAATAATAACAACTAATCAAGGTTTGGAGTATGAATCCGAACAAAGTAGATTTCCGGCGGACGCAGGAACAGTTAGTGACCGTATTGCATACATGTGGTCGTGAGTGTTACAAGTATTAGTCCACGGTGCCAACTCTTGGAGCTCATTAATTCGTTTAAAGAGGGTTTCAGAGAGAATTGCAACTAGACATGAATGTGTCCACAACTCTTCTGCCTCGCTGCTCCCTGCACAAATGCCTTCGCCTATGTGGCTGTGCTGTGGGATTCTCGCCAACCCAGCCGGAGACGGGCTTTGACTTGCTTCCATACATTACTTAACAGTATTTCAGTATTTTATCTTTCGAGAGCCCCACAACGGTGGAAAGCCGCTAAGCACGACCACTCGTCTGGTAGTCGTAAGGTTGCTGTACCACAATTCTGATGGGGAGACACATTACCTACACTCCTCCAGATGACGTTAGAGATGTATCTGCAATTGCATAAGGTGTCACGAAGCATCTTGGTATTAGCCAGTGGAGTAAGAGCGGCCTCGCCTAGGTTCTCGTTTGCGTTGATTCCCGAATGCTGCGCCAAGACATTGCTGTATCTCCTCGTCCAATGATACATCTACCACTGACGATACTATCGGGAGCTCATTTCTTATTGTTCTGACATTGTCGCCACATCTTTACA
>QLON01001612.1:0-20095 GCA_003313675.1 Termitomyces heimii | reverse complement strand
AGATAGGATGAAGCAAAGGCCACTCAGGCTCAGTCAGAGATATATATGTAGAGTTTGCCTTAAAAGTTGTTTAGGCACTGTATAAAGAAGATCTGCTACAGAGGGTTCTCAAGAATCTGAGGAAGAGGAATGGGTCACAGAAAGCTGCATTCTGCAGATGGTGCTTGCCTAATGTTGCATAAGTCAAGGTAAGGAGGGAGATTTCACAGTTTAAAGTAAAGCAGACATATAGAGAGGTTTGAGGGCTCATTAATATAACTGAGAATATGCATGGATTCTTTATTGTGGCTATATATGGGGCAGCTTTTTTCAAGTGCTGGAATAGAGGCTTAAGGTGAAGGTGGTGTCCAGGTTCTGCTAATATTGCTGAGTAAGCCCTGAGGGGGGGGGGGAAGTTGTCTATGAGTCTCAGCACTTTCAAAAGCCCTTAGCATTATATGTAAAATAAGTAGGCAGGGTCCTCTGAGTCCTCAAACCTTCTTAAAGATGGTGAGACATGAATTTTATCAACTAAATTGCATAGTTTCTCTAATAGTACTAGCCTTCCCTTGAGTATCTGAAAAGTTTGAGGAAAAAGATTCCCTTGCTCCTAGAGCTTGTGAAACATCAAGATTCAGTTGACTCAGATTTCTAGAGTGATGGTGGTGATGAGCTGTTTCAGACTTTGCAAGAGGGCTTGGGCTCTTTGGGGAAACTCTAATCTAAAGATTCAGAGCTTTCTAAGAATTTTATTGCATTGCTAATTGTAGGTTTTTAGCTGTTCCTGCTGTCAGAGCAGAAGATTCCTTCTTATCCTAAGTAAATTCTATTATTAAGAGGATTGTATAGGGGCTGCAGCAGTATGGGTAGTTGGAAATGCCAAAGGCAGAGGTTGCAGATATATTAAAGTAGTATAGAGTAGGTACTCATAGCTTTGAGCTGGTGCTAGGGCAGCTATGAAGAGATTAGTGCAGGCTAGCACTGAGACAGGCTAGAGAGCTGGAGGCATCACTAGGGGTCCCCTGGTATTAGGCTGACTGGAAGGATTAGGCAATGGTTGAGGGTTCAATGCATGCTAGTTAAGCCTGAGTCCCTGGCTAACTGAGGGGGCCATAGTGTATTCTGTCAGATTCATCAACTAATATTGGTTTTCATGAAGTGTAGCAGGTATGTTTATGGGGTTTTGATAAGTGGGAGTAGTTGGGGAAGCTCTAATGTTGTAATTGTAGATGAATCAGTTATAATGGCTAACATTTATAAGATGTGGTGGCCTATATAAATTGTGTGTAAGTTGCTATTTTTAGAGAATTCAATGAATAGGGGGAGTCTTGATATTATGTCAGATCTCACTGACTCAGGGGCTCACTTTGTTGATAGTAACCTATTAGTTGTCTCTTGCTGAAAAGGGAGACATATATGGAGGTCCAAAGTTGGTGCTAGAGTTGGACACTAAAAGGATTGTAGGGAATAGAGAAAGTAATAAAATTGGATAGGCAGAGATTATGAGAGGAGGGAACTAGATATTGAAGATTAAGGAGGATACTCCTATAAACATCTATGAGCCACTTCTTACTCCAGAAACAAATGGAACAAGTGCAAAGAAGGAAGGAACTTAAGTTATAATTTAAAACAATACAAAATAATATAATAACAAATAAAAGGGGCTTTAGAAAAACTGCAATGCTAGTGAGAGGCTGGCTAACAGTATATCTTGCTGCTTCTCCATCCTACAATGTAGTAGAAGAAATGCTAAGCAAGTGAGAAGACTTGGAGGAACTAATACTATGAGCCTACTTATACTAAACCAAGTATAAGGCCACAGTGGCAGAAAAAACAAGAATTGAGGATACAATCAAAAATATCATAAAAAACCTAATTAACACCCAGGATAATCAATTAATAGCTGTGATGTTTCTAAAACAGAACCTTTTACCTAGCAAAGAAAATTACTTTCCACATTCTTACCACCTTTGCATTGTTGATTTCATCCATACTAAGGCAAGATGCCTTATAGATATTAGAGAGCTAGGGAATTGGTAAAATACTTAGCACACCAATCATTCTAAGACTCATTCAAAATCAGGGCTATAATAGAACTAAAGCAACTACTCTAAGTGAAGAAGCCAAAAACCAAACTTTCAACATCTAAGCCTCCTTCCTTCCTATAAAATAGTAAAGTGATACTATCAGATGCTGGAATATATACTTTGCAGAAGATCCTGATTATAGTGATATAGACTATAAGCTACTACAGAAGAAAATGCAAGCATGCTACTTTAAAATAATAGGCTTCAGAAAAGGATACTTTTTCATCTATAAATTTATTTGTATCTGCCACATTATTTGAGCCATCTAGTTTATAGCCCAGCCATCCAAGTAATTTAGAGAAGAGATAGTTGAATGAGTTATAATTGGCTAACTTGCAGCTTATTAATGTGAAATTAGGTTATTTGGATTAGTCTAAATAGAGGCAATCACAAATGAATCAGCTTTCACTAAGTTCTGAGGCTAAATTACACTTCACAAAGTACTTTTATGAAATATATAGGTGAATAATAGAGTTTATTGAGTTTTCAATCAATGCAACCTTAGTCACACCAAAAGAAGATCCAAAAAGCATATTAAACTATTGATCTAAAGTATACTATTGCCTTGGGCCTAAGATATCCACTCTCTTGGGATTCTGAGCATGGGCAATCAGCAACCTGCTAAATGTCATAGAATTCCCCTCTAATTATGTTATTTCCCCTCTCTGTGATGCATAACATTCTCCAGTTATTGAGCCTCCATTTTCTGGTCCCAAAAGACTTAATATAGATTTTTCCAGCTAAGAGAGGGTCCTTCAATGTTTTTAGTATTCTAATTCCATAAATTGCTAATATCTCCTTCAATACTTCTTTAAATACCTTTGGATTTTTTTTATTATGTATGGACTAATCAGATCTTTTCAACGATACCAAATACAATAAAGCTTGATGGCCTTTCCATTGAGATATAGGCATTTTACCAACATCTGCTCAATTTTCCTCAACAATTAAATTTAGCTTTTCTCATCAAATCATTGATCTCTCTATCAGTTCACCACAGAATACCTTTGGACAACTTTCATTGTGTGCGAATTGATCAGATGATTAAAATGATACTTAATATGTAGGGGTTCATATGCAGTCTTGCTAAGATATGCCTATTTTATTATTAGAGTATAATGCTTTCCTTAAGATAAGTTACCTAATCTTTGGAAATCTGAGCATAGTCATATGATCATGATCACATAACTAATTTGGGTGCACATGTCACCTGATTATAGTCACATGATTGATTTCAGTGTGCATTAGATCAAAATACTAATAAGTTGATTTCTCAACATCTAGGCTACTAATAAGGCCAATCTAACATGATATGTGTCAGGTTCTGCTAAGTCGGGGGCTTTCCAAGAAAGCAATGCCCTTACAAGGTGGACTTGATCTACAGATACCCAGATGTCTGGAGCTCCAGGGCTAAGGCTCTGGGATTCAAGACATGGACAGGGGGGTAGTCCCAGGAAATGGAACTTGACCTGGGGCTTCAGGTGTTTTGTAGAGGTTGGAGGTTGAAGAGGGTCGAGTTGGAACCGGAGGTTCTAAGATGAGACCTGGTTAGCAAATTATAAGTTGTGAAATGCATACTGAACTTAGAGCATGCAATTATTTAGGCATGCCAGTCAAAGCATACCAGTCAGTGCATATCAGTCAAGCAAGAGGGCACACAACAATTCAAGTAATATCAAGACTAGCGAATACAATGGGGAACTATGCTATAAGTACTATGGGGTTGGGTCTTGGAGTTTTGGAGTGTCTAGGATGGGTTCCAGAAGGCATTGAGTAATGGGCAGAGACTGTATATTTGGATTGTGCATGTAGGGCACATGATCAATTAGCATGGAGGGAGTTGTGATGCATGATAGCCAGAAGTGGGTCACATGATCCAATCATTGATGGCAATTGATCCCGGGGTTTGTGATGCAGGATTTCCAGGGGGGTTGGCTGATGGCAGCTGTGATGCATGTAATGGCAGTGTCAGCAGTTGTGGGAGCAGGTGCACATTACAGGGTTGACAAAAGAGGGTCTCAGATGGGGTCCCAGGGCTGTCCTGGAGGACTCCGGAGGGGAGTTGTGACATCACCCCCTCCCTCAGCACTGAGACCCTCTGAGGCATGCATAACTGGTAGTTTGGACCAGAGTCCAATCATGGAATCCGGCACCTGACTTGCTACGTATTTGAAAAAAAATTTTTATCATCAACTCAACCATGTTGCATATGCCAACACATTTCCCAATGCCTCTGCCTACTAATGAAGTGGCCCCCCTGGTTGCGTGGGAGGCCCGGAACACATGATACTATGCATGTGTGGCAGTGCTCACCCAATGTAAGTGTCATTGCATTGTCCATTTGCTACAACTGATCTTCCTTTTCCAGAACAATGCAATAATCCTGCCCTGGAGGTGGGTCCCAGCCAGCTCCCAGAGTCTACTTCCAATGCAGGCCCTAGTGTCCTCTCAAAGCCCCATCCAAGTTGTCCTGTGCCCACCTTTGCATGGAAGACTATCCCCCCTCCTCATCTGCAACCCCCTCCCTGCCCTAGGCTGTCTGCTCCCCATTTCTGTCATTCTGAAATGGTGATAGGGGCCATTTCAGAGGTCCTGAAGAGTCATTGTATTGCGTAGGCAGACATAATGCAGGAGCAATTTAGGGAGGCCCTGGAAAGGCTTCGGAGTCTGCCTGCCCATGCCTGGTATGTGAGCAATGGACCAGTGAGTGATCTCCTACTTTGGATCTCCTTACTAATTTTAGCACAGTGCTTGCACTGCGCTTGGTGATGGGTCCCCTGCCTATTCGAGGTCTCGGGCCCCTTGTCCTGCTGGGACATGGCCATGTGTGAGGTGTGCCACCTCAACTACAAGCAATGTTCCATATTGGTGCTATAGAGAGTGTGCTGTGTTTCTCAGGAGCAGGAGTGGCCACTGGAGGAAATTACCTAGAGGATGGAAGTCAAGGAGTGGGACTGGGTGGTGGAGCCAGTGGAAGAAGTGCCCACAGAGGTGTCTGGTGGGGGTTTGGGGGGCCAGGGGGCTGACTGAATGGGGGGCCAGGGTTGTCTTATGGTCTTGATCACCTGTTGGGTAACTCAGGCTAGGGCTGGCAGTCACAAGGGCCTTGGGGAGCACCCAGACAAAGGGAAGAGGTGGGCATCACCTAGTCCCTCCCTGGGGCCTTCTAAGAGGGCACATTTGCCCCCGGAGACCCCATTCCTAGCTCTGCCAGCATGCCTTTCTCTGGTGACCTTTTCCTTCTTATCTAGGCAGCTGCTAAGCATCAAGGTAAGGGTCTGGCAGAAGCATTCAGGACAGGGTGACTAGAAGAGAGAGGAGCATGAGGAGGGGGATTATGAAGCAGCTGTCTCAGAGCTGGAAGAGGTGAGGATGGCCCAGGGAGACGTCAACGTTCAGGTGGGGCTCCCAGAGCCAGGTTTGTTAAGTCTGGGGCTGATTAAGGTCCTGCATGAGGATGCAGTAATTGGGCATATGGCCTCCCTCAGTGAGTGTTTCCTTCTTATAGTCAAGTTGGTACTAATGTCCCCAGGTTGGGCCTAGGAGCATCACCTGCTCCTGGACAGGGCTGCTATGGTGCTCTTGTCACTGCAGGAGGGATTGCAGATGGAGGTGAGGAATCCCAGGATGGAGCACAGCCTGGACCTGCTGGGGAGGCTAGTAATGGCTCACCGCCAGAGGAATGTCCTGGCCCCAGGGTTGTGGTTCAAGTAGATCCTGGACAAAGGCAAACAGCTCCCACCCTGGGACCAGCTGGCAGAGGAAGTATGATGGGATCACAGTCTGGGGGGGGTGGGGAAGGGTTTCTGGGGCTGGCCAAAGGGGGGGAAAGGTAAGGGTAGTTTGGGGCCCCAGATCTAGGAGTCCCTGTTTTCTTGCCACTATCTGTAAATTAGTATATGTGTATTGCTACTGTTTATAGATTATTGTATATATAAAATGTATATAATTAGTCTCCTGGAGTTGAAAAACAGTGTCAGTAAGGTGGTAGAAAAACTAGAAGAAACACTTTGTCCAGACTCTGGAGTGCTACTGTAAAAGAGGATTAAAAGGGAGTGAGATTTTTTAGAGAGGGGGAACAGAAGGTATACATGGGAGTTGAATTCCTACTCAACCCAGAGGCAGGGGTTACACCCACTACTGCCATCTGTGAGTCCTGCACCCAAGAGGGTCATTTCCTAGGTGACATTGCTGGAAGTCCTAGAGTTTGTCAAGGGCGCTGTCAAGGTTTCAGCACAGTTCCCAAGTGTTATCCTCTGGCCCATACCCCTGCCATTGTATGAGGAAGTGGAGTCATCCATGAATGTTCCAGGAGTCAAGGATATCTTTGACCTTGTAGTGGTACTCGTTCTTAACCTCAACCAGGGGAGGGGGTTTGAGGCATCACTTGGGAAAGGGGTCTAGGGGGTGTTGCTCCAGGAGGTGGACATGGAATACTGGGTGCAGGCCTTTAAGTCCCAGGAGAAGCTCAATCTTGTAGGCATGAGATGAGATTTTCTTCAAGACCTTGAATGGGCTGAGGCACTGGTGATCCAGTTTTGGAGAGGGCTGGCGGGTGCAGAGGTGGTGTTGATCTAACCATACCTTTGTTCTGGGGGCCTAGTTGGGGGTGTCTTCCCATTTCCAGTCAGCATGTTTTGCATAAGTCTGGTTTGTGGTGTTGATTTCCTCCTGGAGGAATACATGAAGGGACTGAAGATCCTAGGTGACCTTGTAAGTGGCATGCAATGGAATGTCCTGGAGCAAGAATGTTAGTCAGGGGTGATATCCCTTGTTGGCAAAGAAGGGGGACACCCCGGTGGCAGAGTGTGGCATATTGTTATAGGTGAATTCGGCCAGAGGGAGCTCAATGCACCAGTCATCCTGTAGGTAGTTGACATACAGCTAGAAGTACTGCTCAAGAGATTGATTGACTCTTTTGGTCTGACCATTGGTTTTGGGGTAGTAGGTGGTGGAGAGATTAGTTTTGACTTTGAGGGCCTTATATAGGGAAGTCCAGAGTTTAGACACAAAGAGTGGGCCCTGGTTGGAGATAATGTCATCTAGGAGCCCATGTTTGGCAAAGACATGCTTGAGGAATAGCTGGGCAAAGTCTGGGGCAGCATCCATGGTGTGGCAGGGTAGGAAGATGCCCTATTTGGTTAGTCTACACACAACAATGAGGATGGCATTGAACTCTTTTGATTCCAGGAGTTCAATGATGTAATCCAGGAATATGGAGGACCAGGGGTGTCATCTGAATGGCAGGGGTTTCAGGAGCCCATAGGGTTGGTGTCAGAGGACTTTGGCCCAGAGGCAGGATTCACATAATCAAATGTAGTGAATCACATCCTTCTTCAACTCTGGCCAAAAGTAAGCCCAGAAGATAAGCTGGAGGGTCTTATATATCCCAAGGTGTCCCCAGAGCTTGTGGTCATGGTGTTGGCAAAGAACATTGTAGCAGAGTTGGGCATGATCTGAGATATAGATGCAGCCATCCCAGAGCAGGAGTTTTTTGTCGAGGGACAAGGAGAAGGCAGGATCCTAGTCAGTTCTGTTGAGGGGGTTGCGAGGGTCATGGTCAATGAAAAACTTGTCTTGGGGGGCACAGCATATCTGGCTTAGGATTTCTTCATCATTTAAAATCAGTATGGCATTCAGATATTCAGGAGGGATCACCATGCAATGATTGAATGCATTGCATTCTACCTTAAACAACTTCTTGAGGTAGATGTCCAGTTGTCAGGTGAGGGCATTGGGTTTAGCTCCAAGTCATCCTAGACAGTACTGGATCATGAAGTTGTATTCCAAGAGGATTTTGGACCATTGGGCCTGCCATTGGCTGAGTTGCTTGGTCGTGGTGAAGTACTGCAGGTTATTGTGATCCGAGTAGACCTGGATCTGGTATTGGGCTCCCTCGAGGTAGGCTCACCATTGTTTGAAGGCCTCAACAATGGCAAGGAGCTCCTTGTCATAGATATCATAATTGAGCTCAGCATCAATCATGGACCGGGTATAGAAGGTGACTGGCCAGGGCTCCCCACCATCTGCAAGAGAATTTTGGCAATGGCATAGTCAGAGGCATCATATTCTAGGATGATTGGGAGAGTGAGGTCATAGTGCCAGAGTACGGAGGCAGTGGTAGAGGCCTCTTTGAGCAGGTTAAAGATGCTCTGGCACCTACTGTCCCAGTTCCATGCTACATCTTTGCATGTGAGCCAGTTGAGGGGTTTTGTGATACCAGAGTAGTTATCTATAAACCTCCAGTAGAAATTAGCAAAACCCAAGAAGGACTGTACTTCCTTGATATTCTGGGGTTGTGGCCAGTTGACAATGGCCTCGACCTTGTGGGGGTCCATGCGAATGCCATTTGGAGATACAATGACACTGAGATACTTAACCTCTTTCATGTGAAATAAACATTTCTTGGGTTTGGCATGGAGGTTGTGCTCCTGGAAGCATTCAAGAACCTGCCGGACATGCTTCTGGTGGTCTTCCTTTGAGTCGGAGTAGATGAGGATGTCATCCAGGTAGATGATCATGAAAACATCGCTCATGTTATGGAAGATATCATTTATGAAATATTGGAATGTGGCAGAGGAGTTAGTCATTCTGAAGGGCATTACAAGGTCTTCAAACAGACTATACCACATGTGGAATGCAGTTTTCCACTCATATCCTGGGGCAATGCAGACATTGTTGTAGCTGGAGTGGAGGTCAATTTTCATGTAGACCTTGGTGCTGTGGAGTCGGTCAACCAGATTGCTAATGAGCAGAAGTGGGTAGTGGTTCTTCTTAGTGATCTTATTGAGTCTCCGGTAGTTAACACAGAGTCAGAGTGAACCATCCTTCTTCTTGGCAAATAGAATCGAGGCTCTAGCAGCAGAGGCAGAGGGTTGGATAAATTCCTTTCTGAGCATTTCATCAAGGTAGTCCTTGAGGGCCTGGAGTTTGACTTCTGACATGTTGTAGACCTTACTAAAAGGAGGGGTGGCTCCTTCCTTGAGGTCAATCATATGATCATAGAGGCAGTGGAGAGGAATTTCTTTAGCGTTGCCTTTGGAGAATATGTCAGCAAATTCATGATACTCTGGGGGAACTACTTCTCAGAGGATTTGTTCTTTGGTTTTCTTTTCCAGGGGGATAGCGTCCCCTCATAGGTGTTCTTTCGGGGGAGACAATGAAGTGTGCAGCTGAAACATGGGGATTCCATCCCTCATGAGATGGGCAAAGGGAGTGGCCCCAATGATCCTAATGTTGAGTGTGTTTAAGTTAATCAGAGTTGCAGGTGCATTGGCTGAAGTGGGTGTGATGCATGTCTGAGATTAGCCTAGGTAGTTCAGCCCCTTGTATCTGTCCCAAGGAATGTTTGGGGGTCAAGCAAGGGCCTTGTGAGTTTGGATGGGCATTGGTGGAGTATGGCTAGGGAGTGCAGCTGCCACCTTGGAGGTGTGGAGCACTGGGTTGCTTCCTAGGGTCCAGAGGTGCACAGCAATCTGGGGGTGGTCTTTGGGTTCCAAGAATATTATTGTGAGCATTCTCCAATCAATATTGGGGTTCATATTATGTAGCCAGGGTAGTTCCAGCACCATTGGGGTTGACTCATGGAGTCGTGTAACCAGGAAGTTGGAGGTGAACTCATAGTCATTGTCTAGGGTCACACATCCCAAGTGAGACCTAAGGATGGGGCTGGAGGAGGAGGGGGTGCTATCAAGGCATTGCAGGCTGAGGGGTTGGTCGAGGGGGTTATGAGGAAGGTTGAGGGCATCACTAATAAAGACTCCAGTAGCTCTGCTGTCGATGAGGGTCAATATTAGTCCCAGGGCACTGTTCAGCCTGGCATTGATGATGAAGGATTGGGATGAGCAAGACTGGAGCCCAGGGAGTGGTGGAGGTCCATTCAGAGAGTTCCTTGTAGCCAATTCCAGAGAGTGCAGAATATTAAAGAGGAGTTGCTAGTTGTTGGGCATCAGCTCCTGGGTCAGGCAGAGGGTGAGATGTTGCCAGTCAATGTGGGGGTTGGTGTCTTGGAGCCATGGAAGCCCCAAGACCAGGAGTGCAGAGGGGTGGAGTTTGGTAACCAACATCCGGAGGGTGTGAGTCTGTCCATTGGCAAAAGTAACAGGCATACGCATGAAGTAAGTGACGTCCCCTGCCATAGAAGCATCCCCATCGAAGAGGCAGAGCTGCACCAGGACCGGGAGTCATTGAGCAAGTTCCAGGGCAAGGGTAAACCATACTTTGTCAATGAAGTTGTCTGTAGTGCCACTGTCAATAAGGGTGTTGAGGAGGATTCTGGAGGGGGTGAGGCAGGTTTTGAGGAGGAGGGAGTGCAAAGAGTGGAAGGGTAGGTAAGCTGTGAGGATGTCCTGTGTGAGTGTCATGGAACAAAGATGTGAGACTGAGGTGGAGAAGACATTGGGGTTGATTTTGCAATTTAAGGTGTCTTCTGGATCTAAATTGCTGGGTTGTTTTCTGAATATTCATAGGTGGCATCCTCCCCTTCAAAGGTCCAGGTGGTGCATCCCATAATCTGTTGTTGGAGACACTCAGAGATGAAGTGGTCTTTTTTACCACAGAATATGCAAACCCCTTCCCTCCTCTGTTATTCCTGCATATCCTTTGGAACCTCAATCTAGGGTTGTTCCTTTTTTAGGAGTCAGTTGGCCTGGAGAGCCTCTTTGTCCCATTCATCAGTGAGGTTGGGACCTTCAGAGTCTTCTGGGGGTTCCTTGGGGCTTGGCAGGTCACTTGAGTCATTGGTGGCCATAGTGGCATTGAGTCGGGCCTGGGAGCAAGTGCTGCTGCTGGGGTTAGTGTTGGGTGGGCCACAACTTACTGGGGGTCTACCATCAGGAAATGTGGGGAAGTTGTTGCTTTGGGTTTGGGGGTTGGAGTTCTTGCCAGAGGACTATAGAGTTCTTTCCCTGGGGTTCCAGGGGGCTTGGGAGTTTGAGTATTCACTGCTGTCTTTCCAATATCATTGGTTGATTTGTATGATGAGGGCCTTGTATCTGTTGTAGGAGGGTTACTTCAGGGCAAGTCAGAGGATGTCCTTGATACATTGTGGCAGTGCGCAGTGGAGGGCATACCAGAGAGCACTGTAATTCCAACCTGTCTCATAAGCTTTCTTTTTGAAATATACAATGAAGGTGGTGAAGTACTCTTTGGAGCACATCCAGAGGTTAAAAAGGTTGTCCTCAGCCTTAGCCATGGTGTTGTAGATCCCAAACTTCCTGGAGAACTTGTCGACAAAAGCTTGCTAGCAAGAGAGTGCTGGGTTATTGGGGTTGAACTGGATGAGGGCTGTGTAGTAGTCAAAGGCAATTCCTTAGAGATATGAGGCAGTGAAGGCCACCTGGGAGCTGTCATCCTGGAAAGTGAGTGGCTTCACCTGAAACATATTAAGACATTGAGTGAGGAATGTACACCATTTTTGGGGGTCCTGGCCCATGAATGCATTGGGTTTTTGAATGTTCAGATGCTCTTCATGGGCAAGGGCATTGTGAATGTCATTGGATCTAGTGCCATTGTTGTCACGACCCCTTCCGGAATCCCCCGGAACAACCCCGGGACCTCACCCGGGACCCTCTCCACAACACACCCCACCCCCGCAACTACCGACGCCGCCACTAACTCACATCACAACCGACATCAGCTGACCCCCTGGGAACCCCGCTTCACGGACTCCGGGATCGACCGCCATCAACCGCCGGATCCCGCTACCTGCTTCCGGCCATCACGCATCACGATCCCCCCATGCCAATTGATTGCGCGCCCCACATGCGCGATCCCAGTATACAGTCCCGGCCCGCTACTCAATGCCTTCCGGAAACCATCCCAGACACCCGGAACCCTGAGACCCGACCCTGTAGTACTTATAGTGTAGTCCACCGCTGTATTTGTTAGTCTTGATATTACCTAAATTGCTGTGTGCCCTTTGCTTGATTAGTACGCATTGACTGGCATGCATTGACTGGTACGCTTTGACTGGCACGCCCAAATAATCGCATGCTCTAAGTTTGGTATGCACTTCGTGACTTTTAATTTACTAACCAGGTCTCGTCTCAGAACCTCCAGTTCCGACTCAACCCCCACCAACTCTCAACCTCCGTAAAACACCCGAAACCCCTGGATCAAGTTCCATTTTCCCAGAACCACCCTCCCTATTCACGTCTTGAACCCCGGAGCCTTAACCCCGGAGTTCCAGACACCCGAGTACTCATAGATCAAGTCCGCCTCGTAAGGGTGTTGCTTTCCCAGAAAGCCCCCGAATTAGCGGAATCTGACAGTTGTGGGGAGGGGGGTTGACATTGTAATAGTAGTAATAATGGTTACTTCCTCCTCCTTGTGGAAGGAAGGCACCAAGAGTGGGACCCCACCCACTTGGAGGGCCTCCTTCAGGCAGCTTACTTGGGGGTCTATGCCCAGGAGGTCCATTGTCTCAAGAGGGTTTGTTCTGACTGGGGAGAGGCCCAGGTCCCCATGCAGGTGGTGGTGGAGGTGGTCAGTGAGTGTTTGGTGGTGTCAGGTCAGTTTGAGGAGGGCTGGGTGCCAGGTTGGGTGCCGGGTTGTATGGAGAGCATTCAATCTAGGAGAGTCGTGCTTGCATTGGAGGTCATGGAGAGTTCTGTAGGTCAAAGTAAGGTGGCAAGTCACAGTGGAAGCTGGGTTCCGGAGGGGCTGGGGTGGATATGGGGGGCTGTGCCAAAATGGTTGTAGGTGTGGGTGCAGGGGGTTGTTTGTTGTTGCCATGTGTGGGCTCATTGATGTAGCATAGCGTATTGTCCATGCTAGTGGTATTCATCTGGAGTCTACTGGAGGTTGGACATTGTCCATTTGCAGAAGCAGTTCCAGGGGTTTCTGGAGCTGTTCCCAGGTCTTGAAAGTGCTAGAGATGGAGTTAGCTCTATAGCAAGTTGACAAGCCTACTATGTGGGTGGCAGGCTGGTCAAATAGTCCTCCCGCCAGATTGAGGGACCACAGTATGGCCAAGGCATTTTGTCATTCTTCCCATTGTTGTTGCTCTGGAGTGGGGACTGTGGGGGCTGCCAGAGCCAGTTCTGGGAGTTCTTGTCAGATGTGAATTGAGCAACCCGGATCTGCAGGGTTGTTGAGGGGTTGGGGAGAGAGGGATACCTGGACTTTGTTGAGCAGTTGATGCAACTCTTTGTGGAGGATTGTGTTGCATCTATATATTACTATAGTCTGCTCCAGGAGTTCTCCTCACATGAGGTGATCTCCAAATTTGACCAGGCAATAGGCCCATTCCTCCAGAGTGCCTATGAAGTCATTGTGTCCAAAATCTATGAGTAGTATCCTTGCCCACTTTGCAAAGTCCTTTGGTGAGATCCTGAGTGAGCATAGTACTTTGTCCCATTGCTATTCATACTCCTCAAGGCATCATTGTCTTACAGGTGAGGGAGGGGTCCTAGCAGGTGGGGCAATGGTTGGATAGTGTCGAGGGGGGTAGTTATAGTTGGGAGGTCCCTGGGATTGAGGGGCAAGGTGCTGGTAATCATAATAGGGAGTGAGTGCAAAGGGGCCCTCGCTGGGGGGTACCAGGCGAGGTCTGCTGAGAACTAGTGGGGTCTCCGGCAGGCCCCCAGGGATGCTTCAGTATGAGGAAACCTCCATGGGTCATGCCATGGCTAGGTTGAGCAGAGGGGCCCGGCTGACCAAGGGCCCCAGATTATAGAAGAATGAGTCAGGGGCCCAGTGGCAGTGAAGATATTGGGGTTCATATGGAAGGGATGGGTAGGCGGGGCAGGGAGTCTGCATAGAGGAATGATCTGGGACCAGATGCCTGTAAGGGTCAGTTTGGTAGCCTGTGGAGTAGTAAGTGTGAGTATATATAGCCATCAAGAATGGTGTAAGGAGGGAGTCTTGATATTATATCAGGTTCCACTGAGTCAGGGGCTTTCTGGGAAAGCAATGCCCTTACAAGGCAGACTTGATCTATGAATACCCAGATGTTTGGAGCTCTGGGGCTAAGGCTCCAGGGTTCAAGACGTAGACAGGGGGGTGGTCCTAGGAAATGGAACTTGACTCAGGGCTTTGGGTATTTTGTAGAGGTTGGGGGTTGGAGGGGGTTGAGTTGGAACCAGAGGTTCTATGACAAGACCTGGTTAGCAAATTATAAGTCGCAAAATGCATACCAAACTTAGAGCACATGATTATTTAGGTGTGCCAGTCAAAGCATACCAGTCAGTGCATACCAGTCAAGCAAGAGGGCATGCAACAATTTAAATAATATCAAGACTAGTGAATACAATGGGGAACTATGCTATAAGTACTACAGGGTCAGGTCTTGGGGTTCCAGAGTGTCTGGGATGGGTTCTGGGAGGCATTGAGTAACAGGCAGGGACTGTATACTTGGATCACATATGTGGGGCATGTGATCAATTGGCATGGAGGGAGTTATGATGCATGATGGCTGGAAGTGGGTCATGTGATCTGATCATTGATGGCAGTTGATCCCAGGGTCTGTGATGCAGGATTCCTGGGGGAGTTGGCTGATGGCAGTTGTGATGCATGTGATGGCAGCATTGGCAGCTGTGAAGACAGATGCACATTGCGGGGTTAATAAAAGAAGGTCCCAGATGGGGTCCCAGGGCTGTTCCAGAGGACTCCAGAGGGGGGTCATGATAATATGGAGAGGGCTTTTTAAGGCATTTTTAGCTATGTCATTTGTCTACAGTTTTCAGCAGAAGTCTGTTTTATTTAGACTTTTTAATGATTAATAGCTTCATCTTATCTCATTGTTTAGACAGATATATCACTATGCATAGTAGTTGATTGTCTGTCATGGCATAAATAATATTGCACATCAAAACAATGAAGTAAATATAAGGTACACATCTTTTAATAGAGGAAACTCTTACAGGAGCAGGGGCAGAAGTCAAGTACTCAAAAGTTGAGGCAGAATGTAAAATATGTCATGTTCTAAGAAAAAAAAATGTAGTTGGAAAATAAAAACTCTGCTAAAAAGGCCAAGATGTTAGATACCTCAGCAACTTTTCCCAAAATTAAACATTTTAACCCTTGCTCCCCCCTCCCTCTCTAATAAACAATATAATAAGTGAAAAATTGATTGAATATACTAATATAGGTGGTTATAAATAGGTTTATGGCAACAACTCCTTGATTGGGAGAGGAAAAAATAACTAGGCCACCAATTATCCTCTTGATAATCCCAACAAGATGAAGGAGGTGGAGACTCATAGCAGGTCTAGGCTACAACAGCCAGCAAAGAGCATAAAATGCACAAGAAGCATTTGAACCCCAAGAATAGAGACCAGTTTGAGACTTTAAGAAGCTTATACAAATACTAAATACTATAAATAATAAAAATGCAATAGAAATAAAAATAAAAAAAAAACACAAATGTAGTGGCCTTAAAATTACCTCCCTGAATATGAAAGGAAGAAGCTCTGAGGAAACATCAGAAAAAGAAACTTGATGATACTCCAAAATAAAATAGACATACTCATAACTATAGAAAATACACCTTATAGAGGATAGATATATAAAGCTGAATGAAACATATGAAAAAAAGAATTTATAGAGTATCTTTAACTGATAAAAACACACCAAATAAGATGAGAGTGGCCTTTATTCTAAATAAGAGTTCAACTCACTAAAAAGAAGCAAACATAGTATCATAACTTCACTGTCTTCTCTTAATCATAACTACACCAACTTCTGCCTCCTTCTTTTCTAATATCCAACCATCACTGATCTGAGCACCAGACTTTTCCAAAGCTGCCACTCTACAATAACCCAACTATGCTTAGCTTCTTTAATGAGGCCAGATCACTTCCAACACTAGATAAATATCACTTTGCAGCTTCTAACTTGTATATATTATCTTATTACCTAATTGCACAAGATCTGATCTCCTTTGGTGTACAATCACTTCCAAAGTCCAAGACATTCTGCAGGTACTTAGAGAGTAGCACTATATTTAGTACAATAGTTTTAATATTGCCTTATTCACATTTTTCTAGGTTTCTTACTTGCTCTCAGTCTCCTCTATATCTTTACTCTATTGATTTTATTTCATTTCTTTCTGAATCTAACTCATCTCTCTCCTTAAGTTTTTTTCCATCTCTGCCTTGTCTTGTTTATTGCATTCATCTTTGTCTCTTTCTCTTCTAACTTTTGTTTTTCTAATTTCCTTAACTTAACTCAGCTCTAACTTTCAATTTCTCTGGTCTTTCTCCTCTCAATTCCACATTATCATTTTACTATCTCCTCTCCTTTCCATTTTACTTTCTATCGATTCCTTTCTATTTTCTCTGCCTACTTTTCTTCTCTGATCTAATTATCTTTTCTCTCTTTATCCAATTCTTATATCCATCTTAAATCTGCCTCTTCTTCTTAAACTCTATTTCTCTATCCTACTTACTTCTGCTTTATTTACCATACTGTCAGGTTTTGCTAACCTGGGGGCTCACTCTATTAAGTGGAAACTTACTAGTTATCTTTCACTAAAAAGAGAGATGTATATGGAGGTCTGGAGTTGATGTTAGGGTTGGACACCAGAAGGATTATAAGGGATTAAGAGAGTAATAGGAATGTATAGATGGAGATTACAAGAAGAAAGGAATGGAAATTAGGAACCAGAGAAGAAAAAATATAGATAGATAAAGATGAATAGAATAGAAAGATAGAATTAAGAGAAGAAATTGAGATAGGAGTAAAAAGCAGGTAAGGGAGTAAGAGAAATTATATTAGAGGATGAACTAAAGCAGAGGCAAAAAAGAAAGTAGCCAAGGAGAGAAATGAAATAAGAACAAAATAGTAGATTAGTAATAAGAAAAGGGCTGGAAAATTGGAAGTCAGAGCTGAGTTGAGTTAAGAGAAAGAAAGAACTGAAAGAGAGAATAGAATAGGAAGAGAGCTAAAGATAAAGACAATAGATGAGATAAAATGGAGATGGGAAAGGCTTAAGAGGAGAAACAAAACTGATGTGGAGATGTTTAGAATAGAATTAGAGTGAGAAATAAGACAGAGAGAATGGAAAATGAAAAGAAACCTAAAGACATATAGGCAAAGCTAATATCAAAACTATTGTACTGATTATGGAGCTACTACCTAAGTATCTGCAGGATGTCTTGGACTTTGGAAATGATTGTATGCTAGAGGAAATTAGGCCTTGGCATAGTTAGATAGTAGGATAATTGCATGGAAGTTGGGAGTTATGGAGTAATTCTATAAAGTAGTATTTATCTGATGTTGGAAGTAATTTGGCCTTGTCAGAAAAGCTGAGCATGGTTGGCTGTGAGAGATGGAGAGTTTAGAGAAGTCTGATAATTGGATTAGTAATAGTTGGACATTAAAGAAGAGGAAGCTAGGATTGGTATAGTTATGCCCAGAAGAATGTAGTGAGGGTCATGATCCATACTCCTTCTCTGATTTCCCAGTTTCCCTTACATTCCTTTCTGTAATCTCTACTTTCTATATAGTTCTATTATCTTCTCCATTTCTCACAATCTCTTAGGTGCCTAATTTCAATGCTAACCCTAGATCTTTATATATATTTGTCTTTTTAATGAGAAAAAACTAGTAGGTTCCTGCTTCACAAAGTGAGCCCCCAGGTCAGTAGGACCTGACATAATATCAAGGCTCCCCCTACTCATTGAATTCCCTAAAAATAGTGATTTACACATAATCTACATAGGCTTCTATATTCTACAACATCGATTAATATAATCAACCCATCTACAACTACAATGTCAGAGTTTTTTTAACAATTCCCACCTACTAAAACTCTATGAGCATACTTGCTATACCTTATAAAAATTGATCCTAATTAATAAACTCAACAAAATATGCTGCAGCTCCTTTAGTTAGTTAGGAACTAAGGCTTAACTGGCATGCATCAGCCTCTCAACCTGTATCCAGCCTCTCTAGTCTGCTCTAGTATTAGCCTACATTAGCCTCTTTGCAGCTGCTTTAGCATCACTTCAAGATGATAAATACCAGCCTCATACTACCTCTATATACTTGCAATTCTTGCTTATGGGACTCCTGACTGCTTATATCATTATGGCCCCCACATAGCTCTTTGGATAATGGAATCTATCTAGAATCAGGAGGAGCTCCCTGCTCTAGCAGTAAAAATAACTAGAAACTTATAACTGACAATACAATAAAATTCTTAGAAAGCTTTAAATTGCAAAACTTAGACATTGCCTTCACCCTCCTCCAAAAACTCAACTCCATTGGCAGGCTATTTAATTAGGCAGCACATATAAAATAGAACTGTTAACATAACCCTAGGCTAACTCAATTTCTAGCACTAATGCTTTTCACACTTGAGGACAAGTCCTAAAAAAACCTCCTATTCCAGTACCTGAAAAAAGCTGCCCCACACATGGCCACAATGAAGAATTCATGTATACTCTCAGTTATATTAATAAGCCCTCAAACCTCTCTATTTGCTCACTTCATCTTGTATTGTAAAACTCTCTTCCCTACTTCAATCTATATAACATTAGGCAAATGCCACCCATAAGATGCACTTTTCCACAACCCAAACCTCTTCCCCAGATTTTTAAGAACTCCATGGAATCTGATTCCTTCCTGAAGTTTGTCCTTTCTCCAAATGGCCCTCCTCCTTCCAACAGCCCTCTAAGACTCCCACAAAATAGAAGGCTCCTAGATAGCAGACTTTCTAGTGGCTGAAGACTAGCTATCAGCACATTTCTCCCTCCAAGAGATCTTGGAAATAACTATTATTACTACTACAAATTGGGTAAATCACTCATTGAGGGCAGAAATTAGGGAGAAGTTTACAATGCACTTATAAGAGAAGGATATCTGAATATTCAGAAATTAAAGCTTGTAAAGGCAACTTCTGAAGACTGTGGCTCAGTCACACAGCTAGTAGAGGAAAATCCAAAGATATATTAATAAAAGTAAAATAGGTACAAATGGTAAGGTGCTAATCTAGCAGAGAAAAATCCAAAAAAAAACAAGTTTAAGAATTCACTCTGCTCATTGATAGAAAATATTCTGAGGTCAAGTCACATGACATCATAATATAACATTGTCATAATAATATTATGCTTTATGACTAATATAACTAATATTATAGTTACAATTATAACACAATGGGAATTAGCTCTCAATCAATGAGGAAATTTATTCCCACAGTCCAGCTAGTGAGGAGTTTGATGAAGGCACTTAATAATGGGTGAATTAGAGTGAAAAGGCCTGAAAATTAGAAAGAAACATGGAGTAAGGGACCTCTAAATGAGTAGTTCCCTAATAAAAGTATTTAGTAGTTGCAATTCCCAAAAGTAGTGGATCTTTTTTATGTAGTGCTTAAATACCTTCCAAGGCAAGTCCTACACATATGTCTTTAACAAAGTCTGGGTAGCCTTTGCCTTATTCTATCTCTAAAGGATTGCCTTGAATCACTACACTACTCTACTCTGATGTAACAACATCCTCTGTTTTCAAATTGGCAGGCCTTTGTAACCAATTTTTCCAGTAAGTTCAGAGTTTATAATATCATTGCTAAAGGCAAAAAAAACCTGGTATTACTCTAAATGAGCTCTGAAGAATATTTCATGACTTTTATAATGCAGTTCAAAAAGAAGGCCTATGAGATGAGCTTAAACTACAATGCTTTATGTTTCCAGCTTTATAAGGCCTTTTCCAAATGCATCTATAAGATTCTCTAAATTGCCCTGAAGCAAACAACCTACAATGGCCTCAAGAGCCTTGTTACTTAGATTGACTAATGCTACTAGGAGGACCAAGTGAGACAGCCCCTTGCACAATGACCAGAAGGAGGCCTAACCCCCAATAGCAATACTTGATGGCAATCTCAAAATTCATACTCCTATATTCAGAAAATGTCAGGTTCCGCTGATTCGGGGGCTTCCCGGGAAAGCAATGCCCTTACGAGGCGGACTTGATCTACAGATGCTCGGGTGTCTGGAACTTCCGGGGTTAAGGCTCCGGGGTTCAAGACGCGAACAGGGGGTTGGTTCCGGGGAAATGGAACTTGATCCGGGGGTTTTCGGGGTTTTGTT
>QLON01001611.1:0-11731 GCA_003313675.1 Termitomyces heimii | reverse complement strand
AACTTGTTCTCGCTCTGTTTCTTGAGCAGTAGCCCAAGTCCGACGTAGTGGATAATGCACCACCCCAAAGCATGGAGAAAGTGTAGACGGAGCACAACGTCATCCGACAATCGGGGCAAAAATGAGATGGTGAAGCAATATGCGAGTATAAGGACAAGCATAAGGTCATTGGATCTGTGTCGTGTGTTGAGCGAGCTACACAAGCATTCTGGGGGGGGGACGAACCGCAACAAGTCCATATTCCCAAGCACGAGAGTATCGTGCCTAAAATACTTATTCAACAAATCATGTTGCGAGGCAGCTTTCCTCCTATATCGCAGGGACGACTGCGGCTGCTCACTCCCGGCCGACGACACAGAGCTAACCGAACGCTTAGGCTTATGCTTCAAAGTCCTCTTGTTCTCTCTGCCTTGATTCATGCGCGAAATCATAGACTCATCCATCTCGACCTCCGTCTCGATTTCCGTCGTATCCGTCGCAGTCTCTCCTTCCGTCACCGCAGGCGTAGCCAGGATGTCCGCAGGGTCAGCCTCGACCACCGCGCAAGTGCTGGGACCAGCAACGGCGTTGGTTGGCGTTACCGCTGATTTGTCTTTACGGCACGCGGGGGCCAACGGAGTGCGCTTGGCGATGGCTTTGGGCTGTCCGTACATGCGCTCGATATCTAGTAGGAGGCTAATCAGTCGCAGCCCATGATTATCGACGGAGCAGACATACGGGGATTCTCAAAGAAGAGAAGGAAGGCGAATTGTGCGGCATGGGCAGCAAGACTGACGAAGAGAACGGCATAGCTACCCGCAATAAGAGATAGACCATAGTATCCCGCATACCCTAGATTAAACTGATCAGACGTCCATGTCCGTAGAGATGTACGACATACCGACAGAGTACATGGGGTGAGGGGCGAGCTCGAATACGCCATCAAACACCAGAGCCCCGCGTTGAAAGAATACATCGCCCCAGTACCAGCCATAATCCTTGACGACGTTGTGTGCTTCAGTTTTTACCCAGATATTGAAGACGATCAAGAGAATACCACCGATCCATCTGACAAAGGATTGGATTACGGCAGGTATACTATATGTATCTGACCAACCTGCAAAGGTGAACAAAGAAAGAAAGACCGGCGGGTACACGGAAGCATGAGAAGGCAAACATGCAATAGGCCAAGAAATCACTAATGGTTACTCAGAAGGGGAGAAGACTTGAGCAGTGAATCAAACCTACTTGACGAGAATAACATCGACGGCTTGCCGGAACAACAGCCAAGTATTATACTCGAGGGGCAGTTCCTATTATAGCAACTGTCAGGCGTGTGGAGTTGATATAAAAAAACGAAAACAGACATCGAAGTCGTAATCCTTCCCCATCTTGCCCTGGAGCTGGTCGCGGATCCAGTTCCTCACGTTCGGATGGCGGGCGGCATCCAGCCAGCCCAGACGCTGTATCTCCCTCACGATGAGCTTCTTCTTGCTCTGTTTAGTCAGGACCCAACCAAGGCCGGCATCATACGCCGCGCGCCAAAAGGCAAAATAAAAGAAAAAGAAGACCTGGGCGGCGCGGCGGGGTAGGACGAAGAAGACGGCGAGCTGGGCAGCGAGGAGAGCGAGGTTGAGGAGGTCGAGGTGGCTCTTTGGCTGGCCGGGATGGAACAGCGTCGTGAGCACGTCGTGTGTCGTCGGAACGCAGAACACTGCCGGACACTCAGCATTTCCTCAAGCGACGATGCGACGGACAAAATCAAGCTTTACCTTCGCCCCCCGGCGTCTTGCCCCACACAACTTCCTCGCGCGACGGCGTCTTCGCGTCCTCTTTCTCTTCTGGAGCCGCCGCAACGGGCGCTTTGCTGGCGACGACGCGCTGCCGCAGGGTGTTCTGCGGAGTAGACATGCAGGGATTGTCCCAAGACTCTCTGAGGGGGACGCGGCTCGAAAAAGGCCCTCTAGATCAACATGTGCAAATACGCCCTACGACTTGACCCGCGTTGCCGCCTCTACCTTCAGCCCGTCCTCCCATCCTGTCTTCATGGCGGAGGAGATAGTTCGCCAGGAATTACTAGAACGACACATTCAAATCCTTATGATCGTCAATATCCGTCAAACGCGTGGAACTCTTGTCTAAAATTGTTCACGGCCCGCCCTAAACATCGCTGCCATTTATAGACCGCGTCTTTTTTTTCGCTTCTTCACCCCTGCTTATTCACTCGACACTCGGAAACTGACTCACCGAGTAAAGAGTTGCTAATGCTAGGGAAGACCAATTACGAGGCATTAATTTCGGCCGTTTCTCCCGTGGTAAGACTCGACCTTACGAGGTGCCTTATATACCACTTGCGTTATTATACTCCCTTGAGGACAATCATAATCGATTACGATATCAGTACAACATATAAACCCTATCCGACCTATGTAGGTATGGTATACCGTAAACCTAGCACACGAACGGACAGGATAATTATCAGAGTACGCCTGGGGTCGAACCAGACAACCACATGATAAGTACAAGAGAAAAGATTGAAGCATGGAAGAAAAAATGATGCATGCGAGTGACAAGAATGGTGCGAGATGACGTCGGATAAAGTGATGCAGGGAGGATGGATAAAATACCCAAATGCCGCAAAATCAATAAAAAGGCAAAGACAGACGAGGGCCCTTTAGTCATCGAGGATGTCGACATACCCAGCCTCGTCCTTGTCGTCGCCCGGGATACTGTCCAACTAAAAAGACCCCCACACATGAGACAAGTCCAGCAAGAGTAAAAACCCAAACCAACCTTATCCAAGTCCTCCAAACACTCCCCAATAATCCTCACAGCCTTTCTCAAATCCTCCTCCTCAATCACCAGCGGCGGGGCGAACCGCACGCTACGACACCATCAACACAAGCCCCCAAACAAAACAAGCACAGCGACTCACATATTAACATGCGTCGGCTTTGCCAACACACCGCGGCTCTTCATCAACAAACAAAACTGCCACGCCGTCCTCCCCCGCTTACTCTTCGCCTCATCAATAACGACGGCGTTCAGGAGCCCACGTCCACGTACGTCTGCGACGAGTGGCGACTCGAGCGCCCGTATCTCCGACCGGAAGATCTCCCCAAGGCGCATCGCGCGTTCAGCGAGCTTCTCGTCTTCGAGCACCTGCAGCGCAGTAATCGCCACCGCGCACCCAAGGGGGTTCCTACGCCCTGATCAGTCATGTGCAAGGACAACGCGCGTCAAACGACGTACCCTCCATACGTGCTTCCGTGTTCGCCGGGCTGGATGCAGAGCATGACATCTTTGTCGGCTAACACTGCGGAGACGGGGTAAACTAGCGGAAGCATTTCAGTGGGAGATCGAGATTACGTCACGGAATAGACACATACCTCCGCCAGAGAGCGCCTTGCCGAGGAGGACCATGTCTGGTCTAACATTGTCGTATTGCGACGCAAGCAGCTTGCCTGTCCGACAAAGACCCTGTACACACGCATCAGTATCTCGGCGTTGATATTGACACACTGTGTGTCGCTCACCGTTTGGATTTCATCACAGATCAAGAGAACGTTGTGTTTCTTGCAGAGCGCGCGGACTTTGGCGAGGTATCCTTGCTCCGGGACGACGATGCTATAACGTCGTCATTATTTTGCAAAGAAATAAAAGAGACAACTCGCCCCGCCTCTCCCTGGATGGGCTCAACGAGGAACGCCGCGACTTTTTTTCCATGCAACTCGAGTGCACGCTCCAAATCCTCCGCATGGCCAAAGCGAATAGTCTTCATCTTGCCCTGGTCAAAAAAGGTAGGCCCAACGCCCTGCAGGTACGGTCCAAAACCTCCCCTGCTCTCTGGGTCGGTGCTCATACTATACCCCCCATACATCAGCACGACATACCTCCAAAACCAAAACAAACAACTCACCTGATGACACCGAGTGTCCTGCCGTGAAAGTTGCCTTCGACGCTCAATATGATCGCCTGGCCTTCAGGGACGCCTTTGCGCTTGTACGCCCATTTGCGCGCAAGCTTCAGGGCGGTTTCGACGGCCTCTGCGCCCGTGTTCATGGGCAGAACCATATCATACCCAAACATCGTCGTGATGCGCTTCGCAAAGCGCCCAAAGACATTATTATAAAAAGCCCTCGATGAGAGCGTGAGTTTTTGTGCCTGAGTGACGAGGGTAGCGACGATGCGGGGGTGGCAGTGCCCCTAATTTGAAATTAGCTGAGATTGTTGTGCACATGTAGATACCCACCTGGTTAACCGCCCTAGGGTATGGTCAGATGGAGTGGTGTTAAATGGAGAAAGAAGCTTACGAATAAGCAGAGAGCATGTCAATGTACTCGTTGCCCTCTGGGTCGCATACCCTAGCGGTGATACATGATGAGCCAATTACAAAGGCTCCATTATTGGCTGGCCAATAGGGGGGCGCCCTGGGCTGAGCCAACAGCAAATGCCACTCACTTTGCGCCTTTCGCGGAATCGAACACCACGGGGAGCGGGTGATAACTAATAGCCAAAAAACCGCAAGTCAGCCTGTACTGCCGATATAAAGAGTGACGACGAGGGAAGAACAAAGTTTGATTCCACCCTCCTCCTCCTCCTGTCTCTACTTCTAACTAGTAGACGAAAAGACTGCATCCCCACTGCTCGAAACACGCTGCTGCTGCCCACGGCCGTTCCAGTTTCCTTGCGGCGTGGGTACGGAGTTGGGACAATGGGAACGGGTGTCACTCGTCACTGTCGCAAAGGGTAATTGGACGTTGGTGCGTCGACAAGAACCCTAGCGGAGGACATGGATAGGAACACACTCACTTATGGGCGCCATACTCGTGCTCGAGGTCGATGACCTCTGCTGAAGAGAGGTGCACCTCTGGGGTTGGCTTCGCAGGGGCGACGGGCTTGACGACGTGGTACCTGCCGGTGCCGTTGGACAAGGTTGGTGTGATTGCTGAGGGAGACATTTCGTGGTGGTTGTTGTAGTGAAAGCCGCTGTTATGTAGGTCGTGGTAATAGAGTCAGTGCCAAGAGGGCGGGATTACATTTATCGATCGAACCGACTCTGAAAAATCCTTAATGAGGCATGCTCCACTTCCGTCAACGTCGGCACTGTCACCAGATATGAATTGCTCTCTTGTTTCTGAACATTTTGGTCATCAGACTCGGATCATCACACATAGTGTTCTAGACCCCTTCTTCTTGGGGCATGGGAAGTCTGTTACACAACTACACTCAGGGTACATAGCAAGGACAATGGTATACAAAAAATGAAGCACCGTATCCACGAAAAAAAAATAGTCCATCACCCACAAATATCACCGCAATTCCTCGGGCCACTCAGCTCGCTTTTGCCAGACACCTTGCGCATCAAACCGCGGATTAACAGGATATGTCAGGCCATCATTCAAACTTTTTCCTATCGGCACTGTGTGTGTGTGAAGCAGTCAGCCTCAATGCATAGATAGCAAAGATAAGTGTGAACAGAAGCCAGGGCAAATGCCATTCGGAATCCTGTCGGATTTGGAATGCATGCGATCACGTATAGGTAATTGAGACGTATCAACAAACCGCACGGCACCGGGTTTTTCCTTGGCGCCCTCATTAGGGGTGATAACGCCCCCCGTCCCATCAAAAATAGGATACAAGGTGCAACCAAAGTCCCCGCGCGCCGAATAGGAGACTACAGTCTCGAAGGGTCGACGATTCTGCCGACCTAGGCCCGAGAATAAACACAATGGTTATCGGCTAGCCTCGTGACAGCGGCGTATCGAACGATTCGATAGAGCACGGAAGAAAGGAAAGGAGAATAAAATATGAAAACTCACAAAACCAGCCACAGATATCATGCCCCATCACATCGACCCATCCCTTCTTGCCACTCCCCAGCCACCAAATGTTACCCTCACGGTTGATCCTGCCCCACTCCTCGTCGTAACTCCGCTGTTTTCGCCATCTCGCGCTGATTAGGAGGAAGAAAATGAGTGACGTGTACGACACTAAGCTTGGAATTTCCGCACAGAATCGCCCAGTACCCGATCACGTCAATTATCGCCTGTTTCTCTCGGCGCCTCATGCGGTGCGCGTGCATGCTCTCTACCGTTGTTTGGCCATGCCATATAAGACGCAAGTGCGTGCATTGCATAAGGGTCGTGAATAACGCAAAAAACCCGGCCCTGAAATGCACTGAGGTTAGTAGTAGAGTTATTTACCTACGTGGCGTACAGGACAATGATCACAATCTTTTGCGGATCGATGTGACGGTCAGCCGAAGTTGCACGCAGCACGACGAATACGAGTAGGGTGACGCAAATGTATATCGTGTAAACCGAAGCAGCTTGTATAAAGTTGATAAAGAACTAGAAATGTGGATGTCAATTTCAAAAAATACGAGAAACGCATGCATGCAGACCTTTTGATTGCGCGCTCCTACACATTGTCCAATCCCTAACCAACAGTCATGAGAAGACTTCCATACTGTATACAATTAAAGCGACGTACAAGGACAATGATGATCATACTTCAGGATACACTGAGAAATAGGAGAGCTGTCAAGTTGCCATCTCAAAAGGTTATCCTAACGCACAGTGCCACAATTCCGACAGTGATGTGTTCTGTAAGGTTTAACTATCCGGTCTATCTCACAATACCTGTGCTCAGGGCGAAGAATGGGTGTTGTCGGGGGTCGCCTGTGCAAGCAATCCCCTGCCTCCTTGTGTCGCGTATACACGAGCTCAGGTTTCCGGGGTAAACTCTTGGAGTACTCTTCAGTCTTCTCTTCATTTGCGGTGCTGTTACTGTTAGAGCTTTCTGCGGGTGGGTGCGCGGGGATGTTTTCATAGCATGGACCGGCAATGTTCTCCACATCACGCGAGAGTCCATTGGTATTGGGCGCTCGGTAGCTAGAATTCTCGACGATATGATCATAAGGAGTGAATGGGTTTGGAGGCTCGGGAAACATCGGTCGGTCACTCTTGGATACGTGCTGGGAGAATGTAAATTCATGGGCGATACAGGATGATGAGGATGCCTACATCTTTCGCATACCCTGGCGATGTGCAGACAACCTGAGATGCACATATTATGTTTGTAACATTGTGAATAAAGCGCCCGAACTATGTACCTTTGCATAGGCCCACACCACCCACAACCAGAGGACGGCAAACACGACAAGCAGAGCAACTAAGCATTATATCAGTTGTCTGCGAAGAACAGTATCGAACGACTTCTGGACTGAACAACTCCAAAAGACACTTGCACACCACACTTCTGGAGGATTACAAATGGTTACTTACTGCCTGCACCTCTCGAACCCCCTGCGTGCTCCTTTCTCTTAATCATATCCACACAAAGCCTCCCAACGAACACATACAATGAGTACACTATCATCGCCGATGTCAAGCCAACCATAAGTTTACGCACAATCCACGGTTGGGGTTTTGTCCGTGAGCGTCTCCTCAGCAGCACTGCTTGTTCGACAACACCGCAGCATTTTGACCCTCCCGGTGAGCGGTGGATGTAAGGGCTTCTTCTCTTCATTTCAACAGTTCAAAAAGGGGACAGCAGCTGTGGCTTGAGGGCTTTCTAGTACACAGCACTTGACATGACGTACCTTACTGTTTGTTTGGTCGTGTCCATATCTTTGAGGTGACAACAGTTACCAGGGTTAGCAAATCCTCCATCATTCCATCCATCTCCAATTCTCATGCACTCGTTATCATCCCCGCATCACTATATTCGCATCTCCATTACACCTGCCAATCCAGATCGTGACGCACTCAGTCTCCGCAAAACCCTCCAAGATGCGCTGACACAGACATTTGGCATCACTTCAGCAGGACTTTACATCGACGTATTATGGATGGCAGAGGATTCCGGCGAAGCCATCATCAGAAGCCGCAAAGAGTAGGTCAAATGATGCATATACACATAACAGAGCCCTTGTTGAACTTTTGAAAAATTAAAAAAATTTTGCGTTATCAAGAGACGCGTCAAAGTTTCTTGCAGCTATCGTCGCCTGGTCGGACGCACCGAGTCTGAGACTGGTCAAGGAATCACCGTTCTTGCCTTCTTTGACCGCTGTGGGAGGAGACTTGTGATTCGGCAATGTAGATGGCGTTTATGGATCTGGTGGCTCACGCATATGCCTGGGAACTTGGAAGGAATGATAACGGAGAATCGTAAAGCAGGGCTCCTCGCAACGAGCGATCTAATGAACTAGGTCTCAGGCAGGCGTACTACCATTCCCCATAAGGTTATCAGACTGAACTTGCATTCAAAATGTCCCTGCTTCTGCCCGCGTGGGCTTTTGGATACTCGTTTGTGAGCTTATTTGTCTACCTTTGTACACATTGATCTTTCCCTGAGAGTCTTTTGTCTAGTTTTGAACCTTGGGATATCGTTATAGCAATTAGTTTCTTTGAAATCGTGTACCGTAGGAAAGTCTCTCAGTTTCCCTAGCGTAACGCATGACGGGTCAATGGCTGTAATCAAACTTGCGATAATTTGAGAGCCTCAGCATCCATCTAATAGCTTATATCTACTTCTCGATTTTTGTGCCAGTTACCGAAATGGATGGACCAAGTTGACCCTTGTATGTTGTGCTTGCACGGATCCTATTCAAAGTTCGTTGCTTCTCCCTCTTGTCCTGATTCTTCACCTCTTTGGTTCGTGTATCCTACACTGTCCACTTTCAACTTTCCTTCATCTTCATAGGTCGAATTTCTGCCCTTTGATTTTTTTTTATTTTGCACTAAATGTTGTTTGCTGATGGATTTTGGTGAGGGGCCAACTAAGGAACTGGCCCTGGATTTGGGTGGAATTTAGTTCATCATCCATAACTTCTATAAGCTCACGATGTTCCTTCTCTATTAACTCACCTCGATACAAGCTTGTTTTGAGAATCTCGTTTTTCATCAGAGTTACTTACTGATCTTCCTTTCAGGAATGAGCCTCAAAGTACAGCATGGACAATATGACTAACCTTTCACTCGGAATGATAGCCCCGCTAGCTTTTGCTCAAACCAGGTATCTCGCTGCAGAATGTGGGATTGTGGTGCCTCCTTTGCCACTTTTTTGACCGGTTGAATGAGGTTTGACAACCTTTGACCACATTCTTTTAGCTCAATTGGCTTTTCCAGAAATGTTTGAAAGTATACTGCAAGACGTTGATTGTATGCGTAGTATACAATCATCCTCCTTTGATGATCTCATCATCAAAATAGAATCATATTTTGAGGCACTATCCAAGAGACCTAAAGGGACTAAAAGGAGTGATGCGGGAGGTTTTTTTCAATAGTAAAACCAGATGATCTATGCGGGTCAGTAGAGTAGCAGGTATACTAAAATTTATCTTCGCAGTCGATCGACTATCATTGCGAAAGTGACCAATAATCAACTCTTCCAATCGTTCCCGAAATTCAACCAATACTAATTTATCCGTTTGTATACTCTGCACGAAATGTAAAGGTATTCGGGCGGACCTACAGTGCATAGGTCTCCTTTTATTGACCCTTCGCCACGCCTAACAGACTCCACACCGAAATGAGGCGCAACGCTCCATTACCGATTTGCACCACAACTTCCTTCAGCATTGATAATCCCAACACCACACAGGACTTAGCCTGGTCTATTCATCGCATGTCATTGCCAGAACTTGTTCTCAATAATTTCTTTCTTGGAGTAGCGTTTTAAATGGTTAGAAAAACCTGCGCCCTTGGTGAGGCTTTCTCACCAGCTGAGCTGCTCACCTGGGTTTAAAACCAGGTTCTACTTCTTGTTGCAGCTAATAAGGCGCAGCAGGGACAGAGTCACACTTAGACGAGTACGGGCGGGCTAGTGTCGTCGTGCTTCAGGATAAGATATATTTTGTGTAGTGAAAGAATACATACCTAGTGTCGTCGTGCTTCAGGATAAGAAGACGACGGCACTAGGGGACGAAAAATTACTAGCTAGGTCACGTGCGCTGTGGCACACTTCTCATTATGTAGGAACTTCAACACTCCCACCTGACGTAGTGTCCATAGCGTCACTGAAGCTCACCCCTGGAGAATTCTCCTACAATGCCCATTTTTCTGTGAAGTTTATCAACCGTATTGCGGGATAGCGGTTTGGTCAGAAGATCGGCTGCCATATCAGCAGCCGGGATGTAAGCTGGTCTGATCTTGCCATCGTAGACAGCCTGTCGGAGCCAGAACCAGTGGCGGTCGAGGTGTTTGAGTCTTCCCATGTGCTCCGGCTGCTTTGAAACCAGTATGGCGGATTGATTGTTGAGGTTGAGGGTAAGTGGTGTCGACTGAGGAGTACCTATGTCAGCGAGGAAGTTCTGGAGCCAGCAGAGCTCGCGGCCTGTCTCACTCGCTGCTACAAACTCTGCCTCTGTGGTTGAGAGCACGACAATTGTTTGAAGTTTGGACATCCAGCTGACTATGCCTCCGGCAACCATGAGTATACAGCCCATGGTGGAATGGCCATTGTCAGGGTTCCCACCATGGTCTGAGTCGGCGTAAGCAATGAACAGGGAAGGGGGTGAAGAGGCTGCCTCAGCGGAGTACTCTATCCTGTAGTCCAGAGTGCCCCTAATATACCTCATCAAGTGCTTGACCGCCACCCAGTGTTTAGGTCTGGGGCAAGCATTAAATCGACATAACATGCCAACAGCATAGGCAATGTCCGGGCGTGTGCACATGGCAAGGTATAGAAGAGCACCTGTGGCTTGGATATATGGGATCGTGCACATTTCCTCAAGTTCCTCAGGTGTCTGCAGTAAATCTGCTTTTGAGAGATGGGCTCCAGAGTCGAGCGGCGTGGTGACTGCCTTACAGTCGAGCATGTTAAAGCAAGAGAGCAGCTCCATGGCATATGCTTTTTGATCAATCCAAAGCTTGCGATGGGCATGATCGCGAGAGACAATGACTCCGAGGAGGCTTGTGGTCGGACCAAGGTGGCAAAGTTTGAAAAACTGGCGCAATTTGCCAATTACCACGAGGATTGCTGCTTGTGATTTTGACACAAGGGTCATGTCATCGACATGAATTGGGATGATGATTTGGACGCCCTCCCTGAGGTACACATAGACACAGGGATCGGATGTGATGTGGGTGAAGTTTAGTTTGACAAGAACCTCGTGTAGATGCCTATTCCAGAGATTTGCACCCTGTTGTAGACCGTATATACCCTTTTCAAGCTTAGCACACGCATCACCTTCACCTGGTTTACGCTGCATGTTGGGCAGGACCTCCTCTGGAAAACCTTCTGGGAATTTCATGTAGAGATCCATATCAATTATGCCATGTAGGAATGCCAAGGAAACATCCACAGACTTGAGGTGCATGTCCTCAACTGCAGCCAAGGCTAGGACTGTGCGCACTGCAGCCCAACGCGCCGTCGGAGCAAACGTTCCATCAAAGTCAAGTCCTGGCCGCTGGCTAAAGCCCTGGGCCACTAGTCAAGCTTTAAAGCATTCTATCGCACCGTCTGGTAAGTGTTTCACCTTAAATACCCACCTGGACCCGATAGCCTTCCGTTCGACAGGCAGGTACACAGCGTGCCAGGTGCCATTGTTTTTAAGCGAGTTCATTTCTTCCACCATTGCTTTGTGCCATTCGGCAGCATTATCACTTGCCATTGCCTCATGGTAGGACCTTGGATTGGTATCGTGTGCTCCAACTTTGAAGACCTGAGCTGCATTAGCATATACCACTCTGTACCTACCGAGTTCAGCACCATTTTCAACAAAGGCTCGTCCGGCAAGAAGTAA